>PVIW01005395.1:0-20842 GCA_004026585.1 Noctilio leporinus
AAAAAAAAAAAAAAAAAAAAAAGTCATGCAAATTCAGGACGCACAGAGGGTCCCAAGGAAGATGAACCCAAACAGGCCCACTCCAAGATAAGTCATAATGAAAATGGCAAATTTCAAAGACAAGCAGAGAATCCTAAAAGCAGCAAGAGAGAAACAGCTAGTAACATACAAGGGGGCTCCCATAAGGTCATCAGCTGATTTCTCCACAGAAACACATCAAGCCAGAAGGGAATGGCAAAAAATATTTCAAGCAATGAAAAAGAATGGCCTGCAACCAAGGATACTCTAGGTGAAATAAGGAGCTTCCTAGACAAAAGAAGTCTAAAAGAATACATCTATCCACCAAACCAGCACTGCAAAAGATGCTGAAGGGTCTGCTTTAAGATGATGATGAAACCGACAGACAGAAACGCAGGTACAGAGGTAAATGGATTAAACGCACCAATCAAAAGATATAGGGCAGCTAAATGGATAAGAACCAACTTTAACTTATGAATGCTTTAAAGTGATCTTGTTACTATATCCGAAGAACCCTGAAACACCAATTCATAAGAAACTATGCACCCCTATGCTCATAGCCGTGCCACTTACAATAGCCAAGTGCTGGAAACAGCCTAAGTACCCATCAGTTGATGACTGGATCAAAAAACTTTGGTACATTTACACAATGGAATACTACACAGCAGAAAAGAAAGAAGGAACTCCTACCCTTTGTAACAACATGGATGGAACTGGAAAGTATTATGTTTAGTGAAATAAGCCAGTCAGTGAAAGACAAATACCATATGATCTCACCCATTACAGGACAATAATGAACAAAACAAACAAACAAACAAAAAAACAAGCAAAACAGAACCAGATACATGAATACAATGAATAGACCCCTTCAGTGGGCA
This sequence comes from Noctilio leporinus, assembly GCA_004026585.1. Lineage (NCBI taxonomy): Eukaryota > Metazoa > Chordata > Mammalia > Chiroptera > Noctilionidae > Noctilio > Noctilio leporinus. Next base: position 897 of record PVIW01005395.1, read on the forward strand.
GAGGGGAGGGGAAGGAGGGAGGAGGAGGCAAAGAAGGGGAGCAGTTTAGTCAGGAACAAGTATGGAAGAACCATGGGCATGGACAACAAGTGGGACTGACTTTGGGGGAGAGTAAGTGGATGGAGAAGGGGACAGAGGGGAGTAAAAAGGGGATGGATGTAATACAACCACAATAAAATTAAATTTTAAAAAATAATAAAATAAATAAATAAATACCCAACCAGACCGGTAGGAGGGGCGGGTCTGGGGAGGAGAGCAGCAGCAGCAGCACCAGAGCTAAAGACTGTGGTGGAAAGCCCAGTCATATAGTTAAACCTGGGAAGTGATCCCAGAGCCAGGCAGTACAGCTCACAGTTCCAGCCTCAGAAAAAATGGCTCTAGAGAGCCATATTGCTTTCAACTATGAAAATCAGTGAGGGGTTGGAGTGGAGGAACAAACAGCAGGTCTCAACAGGCAAGTGGCATTGTTCCCTCAGACCCTTCCCCCAAATACAGTGCCACAATGTGGTGAAATGGTTGCCTCACAATGACAAATTCCTAAGGCTTCACCCCTTACAATGTGACAGGCGCAACAGAACTACCTTAGATGCAGAGGCAAACACAGAAAGCTGTCAAGCTTAGGAGACTGAGAAGTATGGCCCAAAAGAGGAAGCAGACCAAGGTGCCAGTGGGAGAACTGAGCGACAAAGAGATAGCTAACCTAACGGATATAGAGTTCAAAATGCTGGTGATACAGATGCTCACAGACTTGACAGATATGCTTAAATGCAACAAATGCAGAAAGGAAGAAGAGAAGACTAGGCCATGTGTAATGAAGAAAAGTCAAGGTGCTGGCCTGTGAACCCAAAGGTCGCTGGTTCAATTCCCAGCCAGGGCACATAACCAGCTTGTAAGCAAGGTCTCCAGCCAGGTCTGTAGCTGGAAGCAGGTGAAAGGCAACCATACACTGATGTCTCTCTCCCTCTCTGCCTCTCTCCCTTTCCCTCTTTCTAAAAATAATAAATAAAATCTTTTTTAAAAAAAATCAACAGTGAAGAAAAGGAAACTGAGGTTTGAATGAATAATTTGGAATATAAGGAAGACATAATCAACCAGTACAGAAAGAGGAAACAAGAATTGAAAAAAAACAAGGAGAAGTATAGGAATCTCTGGGACAATTTTAAATCAGCCCGAAGCATAGGGTTGCCAAAAGGAGAAGAGGAAGAGAAGAAATTGAAAACTTATGTGAAAAAATAATGAACAAAAACTTCCCTAATTTGGCAAAGGAAACAGACATACAAGTCTAGGAAGCACAGAGTCCCAAACAAGCTAGACCCAAGGAGGACCACACAAAGACACATTGTAATTAAAATGACAAAGATTAAAGATAAAGAGAAAATCTTCAAAGTAGCAAGAGAAAAAAAGAGAATTACCTACAAAAGGGCTCCTATAAGATTATCAGCTGATTTCTCAAAAGAAAGTTTGCAGACAAGAAGGGCCTGGCAAGCAGTATTCAAAGTGATGAAAAGCAAAGACCTACAACCAAGACTACACTATCCAGCAAAGCTGTCATTCAGAATGGAAAGACAGATTAAGTGCTTCCCAGACAAGGTAAAGCTAAAAGAGTTCATCACCACCAAGACATTATTATATGAAGCATTAAAGGGACTTACTTAACAAAGAGAGGATAAAAATATGAGCATTCAAAAGAGACAACAAACTCACAACTATCAACAACAGAATCTAAAATAAATAAATAAGCATGCAGACAACCAGAGAGGGAACAGAATCAAAGATATGGAGAACATGTGGAGGGGTGTCAGCTGGGAAGGGGAGGAAGGGAGAAAGGCGCAGGGATTAAGAAACATAGCTGGTGGGTGCAGAAGAGACAGGGAGATATTTAAAAAAGAAAGAAAGAAAAATGGGGAAAAAGAGCTAATCAAAAGAAATAAGGAGAGAAAGTTAACAGAGACTATGCTATGCACATGTAATTTAAAGAGGAAACTCAAAGGAGTAAATAAACATATGAAGAAATGCTTAACCCATCTAGTAATGAGGAAAATGAAAAATTAAATAAGATATGATTTAAATCCCATTAAAATGGCAAAACTTAGAAGTTTTGAAATGCCTAGTATTGGTGAGAATGTGGAAAAGTTGGAACTTGTATTTTTATAGGTAGTATCAACTGGTATAATCACCTTAGAGACCAATTTAGCAATAGCTGGTAGAACTGATGGTGAATATACCTTACAGTATAGCAATTTTGCTTCTAGATATGTACATTTTTTAAAAATTTTATTGTTGTATTATATCCATCCCATTTTTACTCCCCTCTGTCCCCTTCCCCACCCACCCACTCCCCGACAAAGTCTTGCTGTCCATGTCCATGGTTCTTCCATACTAGGTTCTTGACTAAACTGCTCCCCTTCTTTGCCTCTTCCTCCCCCCTCCCCCAATCCCCCTTCCCCCTGCCCACTGAAGGTCTATTCACCGTATTCGTATATCTGGTTCTGTTTTGCATGTTGTTTGTTTTGTTCATAGATAAGTACATTTCTTAGAGAAACTTACATTTTAGTGTAAGACTGTTGATACTGGGAAAAATTGTGTATCTGTAAGAGATCACTAAATTGTGGTATATTCATATAATGAACTATTACATGTCTAAAAACTGTTGAGTAAGAAAGCAGATGCCATGTGTATAAAAGTCTAAACATGTAAAATAATACTAGAGTTTATGGATCTCAACATATATACATAAAAAGATATATATAGAATTCAGAATAGTGATTACTTTAAGGGAAGGAGAGAAATGAGATCAAATAGGGATGGTGGAAGGAGTTTTAACTCTATCTGTAATGTATTATCTCTCCTTTTATTGACTTTTTTTTCTTGAGAGGAAAAGAAGAGAGCAAGAAAGGGAGAGACATAGAAACACAGAGAGAGAGAGAGAAACATTGATTTGTTGTTCCATGTTTTTATGGACTTGTTGGTTCTTGTATGCATCCTGATTGGGGATCAAACCTGTAACCTTGGCATAATGGGACAATACTCTAACCAACTGAGGTATCTGGCCAGGATCATATTTTTTCTTTTAAAGCTGAGTGAAATATATCCAGGTGTTTGGTAACTGTTTTATTTTCCTTTTATATAAGCATCACATTAAAAAAAAAAAAAAAAAGCCCAAACATCTCGGTAGAGGTTAGGTAGGATCAGTCATATACAGTTTAATGTGCACAGGGCAGAGTTCAGCTTCTGTTGATGACTAGTCCTCTTCTACTTTAATGGTGATAAAATTGTAGCTCAAAGTAGTTGATGCTGGAACAAGGTTATGTGACTAAATCAACTCCCACAGTTAGTATCTTATCAAATGCACCATTTTATTTCCTTTATGGTATTTAACAGAAGTTGAATTTATTTTGCTTATTTTTTTTTCACTTGTTTATTGCCTGTCTCCCTTTAACTAGGACATAAGGTCCATGAAGTGAGAATGTATCTGTCTCACTCACTCACCAAAGAATTTCTAGCACTACAAATAGTAACTGCTCAATAAATATCCAATGTTAAGTGGATGCCAGAAGTCAAGCCTACCAAAATAAATTAAGGGGAGATGTCAATCTACGCAGACAGGCCTAGGCTACACATTGGCTCTAAGTCCAAGCACCCATCTATGAGGCATTCCTGCGAAAGACATGGAATGAATACAGGTGGTACTATTACCAGCTACTGTTAGAACTTGATACATCTGGAAACAAAATTTCTATTAACAGGATATAGAAATTGTGAAGCTCTGCATTCTCTACAGACACCTAATTCATTACCTAGCACAGTCTCCCCATGGAAGTTCCAACATGATCTCAGGGACGTGGACTTTCTAAAAACCTAAAGCATGTCATTTCATCTTTACCTAGCTTCAGGTTTAAGAGAAGGTCAGAAGAAAAAGCACAGGGAATGGAAGACTATATCAAATACATTGTTTTTGACATAGCTTTTGAAAAATCTTGAGAATGACATGCCCTTAAGCAGGTGTCTGGAAAGGCTCTTCCCTTGGGCCTCTGGGAAGGCCACCCATGACTTTTGGGCAATTACACTTTGGGACTTTTGAGGCTGTGTAGAGTAGCGGTGGTTCAGAATATGGGCTCTGGAGCTAGGCTTCTTGGGCTTGAACTCCGACTCTTTCATTTACTACCTCTGAAAACTCAGCAAGTCACCTCACATTTGTGTACCTCAGTTTCCTTAAATATAGAAGGGAGGCTAATAATGGTACCTTCCACATAGGATTGTTGTAAGGATTCAATGTTTTAATGTATGTAAAGCTCTTAAAATAATACCTAGGACAGAGCATGTCCTCAATAAATGGTAGCTTTTATTGTAATCATTCGTCTGGGAGAGTGAGATCTTATGTTTAATTCTTTGGAAAAATGGCTAGCTCTGGAGGCTTGGATGACTAAATCATTAGCTAATAAAAGAGACAACATGAAACAGTGAGAAAGCACTCGACCAAAAATCAAAGTGCCTGTTTGGGTAAAGATTGCCAATTACCTCCCAATACCCAGTCTCCTCCTCTTTCATAAAAGAACTTTTATTTTTCACTGGGTACATTTTTGTCTGACTAGGTAACTATAATTTCCAGTCTTCTTTGCAGCTAGAGTAGCTATATGACTGAAATGTACATAGAAGTTGCATGTAAAATCTCAGAGAAATCTTTTAAAAAGTGCAAAGGGGTCCTTTTCTGTCCTCTTCTCCATTATGCTGCCTGTTGATGCTTTAGCAGCCATCCTGGAAGGGGGCCACATTCTAAGATGTAGCAGTGAACTAGAAGAGGCTTTAGTGTCTGCCAACTTGGTGGAGCCCTCACACTAGCCTTGGACTGTGTATTTCTGTACTCTGATGTGAAAGCACAAAACCTTATGTATTTATTAGCCTCTGTAGTTAGGGTTCATAGTCACAAACATGGATTCCAGCCTACTATTATTATTATTATATGATCTCAGGCATCTTAGTCCTTCCAAATCTTAGTTTCCTCACGTGTAAAAACAGGACTAATACCTCATGGAGCTGCTGTGGGAACCAATCAGGTAATTTTTCTTTTTTCTTTCATTTTTCAATGTATAGTTGCCTTTCACTTGCCTCCAGCCACGGACCTGGCTGGAGACCTGGCTTGCAACCTGGTTATGTGCCCTGACTGGGAATCGAACCAGCAACCTTTGGGGTTCGCAGGCTGGCGTCTTATCCACTGTGCCACTAGCCAGGGCTCAGAAAACATTTTAATAATACTATGTGGAATGCTGATGTAATTTTTATCAAGAAAAACAAGAGAGGTACTTGGAAAGGAAAAGCAGGCGGTAACGATGGGGGACACAAAGACAAAGAAAAATATTAGAAAAAGAGTCTAGGAAAAGACACCATGCTTGTAAGAACAGAAAACTTTAATAGCTACCATGAAAATTGATTATTAGGCAAGATAACAACCTATATCTTCGATCCTGCTTAAATACACTACAAAGTTGTCGCTAAAAATTTCATAATTTTCTACTCCTTGGAGTCCATTATCTTTGATGGTAACTCATTCTTAATTAAATGACATTGGCCTTTTAAATCCCAACATCTCCCTCTGTAGCCTTCCTGCCATTGCCCCCAAGCTTAATAAATAAGTTATACTATTTTTTTTTTTGAAAGATTTTATTTATTACTTCCAGAGAAGAGGGGAAGGGAAAGAGGCAGAGAAGGAGAGAAGAATCAATGTATGGTTGCCTTTCACCTACCTCCAGCCACAGACCTGGCTGGAAACCTGGCTTGCAACCTGGTTATGTGCCCTGGCTAGGGAATCGAACCAGCAACCTTTGGGTTCGCAGGCCGGCACCTTATCCACTGTGCTACCAGCCAGGGCCTAGTTATACTTTTTGACTTTACCACAAGCAGGGCTACCCAATAGAACTTCTAGCAATGAAGAGTCTTCTATACCCACTTGTAACAATATGGTAGCCATTAGTCACATATGGATATTAATCACTGAAATATGGCTAGTGTGCCTGAAGAACTACATTCAAAGTTTATTTCATTTTACACTTGATCTTAGCCAAAAGGCTGAGAAGCAATAAACTTCATTTCATTTTAATACACACATGGCTGGTTAGTTGCTACTATTATTGGACAGTATAGTCTATAGAGTCAGCTCTAGGAAAAAGAAGAAAATTGTATGGCATTTCTTCATCCTGCTTGATTTATCCAATTTCTTGTCAATATGCTAAAAATGCTTTCTCTTAGCCTACTCTTGATATGGCCCCAAATCCTTGAGGAGCCCCCATTTCCAAATTTTGGAATTGGGTTTATTATCTTCTTTACACAGGATTAGACATAGTTGTTCAAAACACATATGCACACACAGAGTTCTGAGTGATACAGATATTCTTAGGGCAAACCTTTACCTAACACACCAGAATAACTGGGTTCATGGAATCCACCAAAACACCCCCTCCAGAAAAAAAGAAGAACCATCTGAGGTGTCTAATTCCCTGAAAACACTGAACATTTTTTTGTATTTTTGACGAAAGAAATCAGGAGTTTGGTTATTTTTTTAATACATAGGTATTTCAGTCCAGGATTTCACTCATATGTGGAATGTAATGAACAAACTCAAATAATAAGCAAGACAAGAGATAGACTCATAGATGAAGAGCAGATGACAGCTAGTTGATGTGAGGGGGAAGTTTAGGGGTGGAGGGATTGAGCAAAAAGGAAAAAGGTCTCAAGGACACGGACAACAGTGTGGTGATTGCTGTGGAACTAAAGAATAATGGGAAAAAATACAATGAAGATTAAATTTTTTAAAGTTACTATAAAAAAGATACATAGGTATTCTAGTCCAGGACTGGGCAACTTCTCTTAGGCTTCTATTATCAGGCTAAATAGGCAAGACAGAGAAATTGGTAAATTGAGTTTCTAGCTCCAAAGGTACACACTAGAACAAACATCCTGACCCTGATGACCCTTCCAGGCTGCTACTCAGGTGCTCATGTTTTAGATGTGAGCGAAAGTATAATTCCTTCAAAACTCCTTGAAGTGAATCCAAGAAATGATCTGACAGTACTTGCTGCAGATTTCCCTTAGAGGCATACCAGTATGACCTTTTTCAAATGCAAATTTACTTACTCATTATAGCTGTCAAGTTTCTTGGGGAGGAGTTTAAAAGAAAAGACAACTGCTCTCCTCTGACCTGAAGAATATGGGTCCCCTTGATTAAGTGATAATGAGGGAAGGAGGAAACCTGGAGAAGGACCTCTGTGAGCAGAAGGCTCCATGGGACTAACTGGGACAGAGCTTGATGGGAAATGGAAATCTCTGGCTCTGAAGATTCTTGTTTGGGTTGGACGACCTTGACTTTGGCAGCCTCTTCCCTCCTATGTTGGCTCAGGTATTCCCTCATCTTAGTAAAGTATTCCAAAGTCCCCTAGACCTCCAAGTCAGATCTCCCTTGTCTTTAGGGCAGAAATGCCTATAAAACATGTCATCCAGTTATGCCCCACTGGCTTGTACACAGGATGTATTTATCAAACCCTGAGATCAGCAGCACCATACCAGACACCTGGGGTGTCTGTAAGAGAGTAGTTTCAAGGAAACCATTATCTAATGTTCAGTGTGTAATCTTAAAGGCAAGATGCACCTGGCTGGTGGCACAGTGGATAACGTGCTGGCCTGAGAACCCAAAGGCTGCTGGTTCGATTCCCCAGCCAGGGCATATAACCAGGTTGCAGGCCAGGTCTCCAGCTGGGTCCATGGCTGGAGGCAGGTGAAAGGTAATCATACATTGATGTCTCTCTCCCTCTCTGCCTCTCTCCTTTCCCCCCTCCCTAAAAATAATAAATAAAATCTAAAAAATAAAAATAAAAAATAAAGGCAGATGCAGGCAGTAAGGGGTGAGAGATGACTCAGAAGAACTGTGTCCACTCAGAAGATACCCCCAGTCTTTATAGGGGTTGTCATATCATACATAGAAACTGAGTTAGCAGGGAGTGGGAGAAAAAACCTGGAATTTTACAAATGAAAGAAAAAATGTGGGGTAGAGGCGGACTGTAGTTGGGATTAGTGAAAATGACAGTGGAAGCTTGAGACTCCTTCAAATATAAAGGCCAGGGTAAGGAGGCCTGGAAATTCAAATATGCTAGATTAAGAACTCTGTCCCAACCTACAGGAAGTTTATCCCTAACATCTAAATAGTCATGTTTTAAAATCAACAAGTTTGCTAGTTTTCAGCTGCCTGAAATCCCCAGTGGCTCTGGCTCACAGTATAGTGACTGCCCAGCCACCGATGAAGATGTGCAGCGGAAGTCAGCCAGCCAGCCAGGCAGCCCAGCTTCAGGAGGAGTTTGAGTAAAATACTACCCAGTTACTTTAGTAGACAAGATGGTTTAACCCGAGCAGCATAGGGCTACACCAAGGACCCTGTATCTCTTACCAGCAGATTCAAAGAGTAAGTGGTCCAGGATCCAAGGAGACTCCCAATAACAAGAACAGAAACTTAGCAGCAAGTTTAGCAGGACTTTTGGTCCCATACTGCTCTCCCTCCCTGTCCACTATGGTTGCATATTCACATTCAGTCACATATTTTAAAATGTGATATAATTATCTTTCAGAAATTACTGTATGTAGCCTCTTGGGATCTAAAGCAATTAAGTGAAGATAAATTTCTTTCATGGAGCAAGCTGTCAAAGGATGAAGCAATTTCATTCCCCATTTGAAGTGGAAGCTTTGGGTCATGCATGGTTTATTTGAAACAATGCCATCACCTAAAGCTGCTGATCTTATCTCTAGCTCCATTCTCCATTTCAAACTGCTGGAGATGTTTAGCGTGGCACTGCCTGAAGTTATGACACCTGGCTCAAGGCCAGCAACAGAACAAGCCAGCTCCTCTTCAGGGTTTCAAGCATAAGAGGACAAAATTCATATTAAAAGAAGATAATTATATAAGTGAGATCTGTTAACCCTAAAGAGGGGAGATATTTCCAGGGTTTCAGGTGTGACGGACAGGTACCCAAATGATAGGGAAGTAGTATAAGAACAGGCAGAAATGCCCTCCAAAGTGGGTAGGGTGAAATACATGACAAGGAATACATGCCAGGTTTTTCTCTTCCAGGAGACACTAAACAAATTGTTGGGTCTGTTTTATGAAACTACCTGATAGATGGGAAGCAAATCAGGCTGTAAGAATTAAAAGCCCAGGGTTCTAATTTCAACACTGCAAGACTGTGTGTGAGATTTAGGGGGAAGTTCTCAAAAATTCTTTATATTTTGAACTGCAGCTGACACGTTATATTAAACATTATTCATAATTACATTCTAATTATTTTATAATATACATTGTGCTACCTAGGTAGAAGTATTCAAACTTATTAAAAAACCATGGAAACTTCCTTCAGATGAAATCCATGCACATCAGACCATGTTGGAGTACCGCTTTCTAATAGGAACCTTGAAGAACGAGAAATGATTTTCCATTGTTAGGCACTGGAATCACCAGGAGAGTTTGTGAAAAGGGACTGCTGGGCTCCATTCTCAGAGCTTCTGATTCACTGGCATAGAGGAATCTGGCCAGTAGGATGGTATAGAAATGGACTAATATAGTAGCCACTAGCCACATGTATATATTTCAGTTTAATTAAAATTAAATTTTTGTTTCCCATTTGCACTAGTTACATTTCAAGAACTCAACAGTCACATGTTGCTAGTGGTTACCATATAGGATGGTGTAGAGATGTAACATTCCTATCGTTGAAGAAAGTTCTATTTGATAGCACCGGTCAATCATCTATTTATTTGATTGTGCTGGTGAAATGTCTACCCTGGAGAGAAGTAAACTTAAAAAGAATTTCAAGTACACTAAGATGTGTCAGATATAGGGGGGGGGGGGGGGAAGATGCAACCAGTAAATAGGAATTATAGAAAGACAAATTGTGTTCAGTTGCCAAGAAAACTTTTTCATAGTGATGTCTCATGATATAGTCAACTCTGTAAAGCATCTGAAGCAGAAGCTATGAGGACCCTGGGAAGCTATTTCTTAATTAGGTAGAAGACTGACTATGATGTCTTCAAAGAGGTCTCCGAACTCCAAGTTTCTTTTGTAATCAATCTGACCCAATTTTATAATTACTATCATGGCAAACAATCCCTTCTTGTGTCTGGGATAGTTATCTAAAGTGTGTGCCTCAGGTAGGATAAGTTCCTTTACATGGGTGCTTTTGGTCATAAACTTTTAAGTTTTCACTGTTTAAAAATGTCTTTGCTACCCTGGCTAGTAGCACAGTGGATAAGGTGCTGGTCTACAAACTCAAAGGTCGCTGGTTCAATTCCCAGCCAGGGCACATAACCAGGTTGCAAGCCAGGTCTCCAGCCAGGTCCGTAGCTGGAGGCAGGTAAAAGGCAACCATACATTGATGTTTCTCTCCCTCTCTGCTTCTCTTCCTCCTCTCTCTGGAAATAATAAATAAAATCTTAAAAAAAAAAAAAAATGTCCTTGCAACACCAAAGTACAACTAGCAATTAAAAACCAAAACAAAACAACTTCATTAAAATTTTAAGAAAGTGAAAAGACAACCTATAAAATGGAGAAAACTATATGCAAGTCATATATGTGTTAATGGACTTTTAATGTGTTAATGAAAAAGTTCCAGAATATATAAGGAACTCCTATAACTCAACAAGAAAAGAAATAATTTTTAGATAGGCCAACTATTTGAATACAAACTTTCATAAAATCTTTACAAAGTAGTTTTACAGACCTGATCTTATTTTATCTTCACCAACAGCTCTCTGAGTTAGGGCAGTCGTAGGTTTCTTAGTTTTATTAGAAAAGAGACAGAACCCCAGAAGCTATTTGAATTGTCCAAGGCAGCACAACCAACCTATAGCAGAGTCAGTTTCAGAGCACACCTGACAGGTCTTTTATTCCACCCTGCCTTCCTCTACCTCATAAGAAAAAAATTAATGCTCAGACATCCAAGGTCAACTTAAGAGGGAAAGTAGAAATTGTGTTTTTTAAATTGTACATAATAAATTAACACATGAAAAGATGCTCAACATTATTAAGTCACCAGGGAAATGCAAATCAGACCCACAATGTGATATCACACCCAGTAGGATGGCTATTTTCAAAAAAAAAAAAAAAACCCACAAAAAAACAGAAATTAACCATTGTTGGTGAAAATGTGGAGGAATTGGAACCCTTTGTACATTGCTGGTGGGAATGTATGGCAAATCGTCAAAAAAAATTAAACATAGAACTACCACATGCTCCAGCAATCCCATTTATGTATACGTATCCAAAAAAAAGTGAACACATGGTCTTGAATAGATATTTTTACACTCATGCTCATAGTAATATTATCACAATAACCAAAAGATAGAAGTGCCCCAAGGGTCCATCCATGGATGAATGAATAAAGAGAAAGTGGTATACACGCAAAGGAATATTATGTAGTCGTAAATAGGAAGGAAATTTTGACATGTACTACAATAGGATGAACTTCTAAGATGTTATGCTAAGTAAAATCAGCGAGTCACATCCAACAAGACAAATATTGTATGATTTCACTTAAAAGAGGGTTGTAGAGTAGTCAAATTCAGAGACAGAAAGTAAATGGTGGGTGCCAGAGGCTGTGGGAAAGGGAGGAAATAGGGAGTTAGTGTTTATGGGCAGTTTCGGTTGGGAAAGATGAAAAAGGCCTGTAGGTGGATGGTGGTGGTGACTGCAAAAACAATGCAGATACATTTAATGCTATAGAACTGCATACTTTAAAACTGTAAAATTTATATTACGTATATTTAAACAATTATGATTTTAAAAAATGGAACGAACCTCTTTTAAACAACAAGGTTTTAATTGGAGGAAAATCACCCTTCCTACTAGCTCCTCACTCTCTTGAAATGTCTGGTATAGGCATTTTCCAGCTTCTGGTATTGTAACACAAGGAAGAACAGATTAAACTACCAGTGAACCAAAGGCTGCCCTGTGACTCTGGCACATTCGGAGCAAAAAGCAACCTAGATAAGTTTGTAAATTTCTCCTTGACTTCATGGTCTAATTCTCAAGGCCAAAAACTATTCTCAGCTTTGTCTGTGTGAGATTCTAAGTTGAAGCAAGGAACAACAAAGCATCCCTTCAGTTTGTCTGCTTCTGGGTTGCGCCCTCCAGGCAACAGATACCAAACTAAGACTTGCCTTATATAAAAATGTAAGCCAGTGGCAAAGCACCAATTCTACCAATATTAAGTTCTGTGGTCACAGGACTTTAATGTTCCCATAGGGAGGATCCTGCTCATGTTTTGTAATCCTGGAAGGTAGAACTGCCTGTTCTGTAGTGTTCAATTTAGCCTGAGGGCTAGAAAGAATACAGGTTGGACTGTAGGAAGAATGTCTCCTTGAGCCAAATGTATCCATACTCTTGAGCATGAAGGGCCTAATTATCAATGTATTGGACAGATGATGTATCTTTCAACTGTGTTCATAAAGATCCCTCAAAGAACACAGTACAACTCCACCTAGTAAGAGGTAGCTAATCTCTCATTATGTTCCTTTGGTTCTTTGATGCTATGGAAACGATCAGACCCAACTCTGATGGCCATGTTGAAAAGTTCCTTATATTGTACTTGCTGTTCCCAGGCTTAGACAGAAGGCAAATCACTATAGATCTCTGCCTATGTGAAGTGTAAGTCTAAAGTAATACAATGTGTTTTTAAAAATAGCAAATGAGTATCAGAGTAGTTAGGGTACTTGGTAGTCACACCTTATATTAAGGCTGTGAAATATTCTTTCCCTCATCTCTCAAGCCCAGATCTCATGAGTGTGGGGTAAGATTTTTTTAAATATCCATAACCCAGCTGTGACATTTCCTTCCACCCATACCTGTACATCTGTTTCCTACAGAGTGCTGCTTCAAGTGAGATGTGTGAGGCTTCTGTAGATGCTGGGGAACAAGATGGAACAAAAATGCTTCACACCTGGCTCCCAAATTACAGGAACGCTGGACTGGAGCCAACATAAGCTGGCACAGCACCAGCTGAAATGGACATCAATTAAGGAGCCTGTCATCTTTCAAGACTGCAGGGTCTTTTTTCACTCCATGATCTGCATTGCTCCACAAACCAGCTACAGCACCACTGGTTGAGTTTTCCAGATGGGATCATTTCCCCTAGATTTCACACTTGCAGATTTATTGCAGAACTTGTTTTTAACCGCTCCCTTTGTTTTTAAAACCTGAACTACTATTCCACATTACAGTTTTATCTTTAATTGCATTTATTTGTCCTTAGTAAAGTGAGAAATTTGTACCTATATAGACAGAAAAAAATTTTAAGCTTGCCTGGAAGATCCTGTGTTTACAAAAAGGCATTAAATAACTGAGATTAGTAAAGGGTCAGAAATTCTTGTCTGTACACATCACTCCTACTGGGGTCAGAAGCCAGAGAGCCTTGACCAGACTGTACCATCCTGGAGAAATGGCCAGACCTCTAGGGCTAAAGCAGTCCTCCTCTGACCATCACATGCAGTTAGTGATCTATGTCATGTTCTGAAAGGAAAAAACCTTGCTAGTGTCTAGGCAATGGTAAATGCTGTTTAAGATAAACATGTTAAGAGTGTCGGCAATTAAAAAGTGACAAGATTGCACATACTACATTTTCTTGACTTTAGTCCAATGGGGCAGGACATATTTTCTCCCTTGTACCTAAGTGGGCTGTCCTGTGGAGAAAATTCCATGCAACATGAAAGAGTCCCATGATAAATAAATATCTCATCCACATTTAATGTATATTCTGAAAATTGAATTCCATTGCCTCAGGGGGTTGCCTATTGCTGCCAATTTGCTTCTCATGACAGAACCCTGTGTGGCAGAGCCTTGACTAGATTCTGCTGATGCTTGTTTAGAAGAATCCAGCTGTAGATGAAAGAAGCTCTTCAAAGTGGGTGACAACTTGCAGGCTATCTCTGAGGGCTTAGAAATGATTACTTATCAAAAACAACTTCGGTCTGGAATATACTCTGGGCAAGAAACTGGCCTGCCCTCTCATGTATTCCACTGGAGTTTGCAGAGTGAGAAAGGCCTTAGTGAATTTGAAGTGATGGGACAAACTAAAGAATCCACCTGAAGGTAAGATCTTGAAATGTGAATCATAGGTGGGAACAGAAGAGCGAGAGGAATTTTTAAAAGTTTCAGACATCTGTTTGTACAACTCAATCTTGGCCCACTTCTTTCTTTCCTCTTTTATTTTAAATAAACAGCTTCAAAAGGGGTGGTCCTCATATCCTTCAGCTGACTAAGGTCTCAATTTCCTTACTTTCCTCTACCAAGAGAGCCTGAAACCTCTAGCTCTCAGCATTTAATCAGTCAAAACTTGGTCTCTGAAGTGAAAAGACATGCCACAGACTGAGAGAAAATATTTGTAATACACATATATCTGACAAAGGACTTGCATCCAGAACATATAAAGACCTCTCAAAACTCAGTAAGAAACCCAAACAATCCAATTTAAAAATAGGCAAAAGATCTGAAGACATGTCATCAAAGATATACAAGTATGATAAACACAAAAAGATGCTCACCATAACTAGCCATTAGAGAAACGCAAGTTAAAACTGCAATGAGATATCTTTTAGAATGACTTAAAAACAAAACAAACAAACAAAAAAACCCTGCAGTACCAACTGCTGGCAAGAATGTGGAAGAACTAAAATTCTCATACATTGCTTGCTGGTGGGAATGCAAAAATGGTAAGCCACTTTGGAAAACAATTGGGCAGTTTCTATCAATGTTAAACACACACTTAACCAAATGACTCATCCATTCATTCTTAGATATTTATACAAGAGAAATCAAAACATAAGTTCACATAAAAACTTACACAGAATGTCTGTAGTAATTCTATCCATAATCACCCCAAACTGCAAACTACCCAAACATATATCAACTGGTGAATTGATAAACCAATTGTGGTATATCTATACAATGGAATACTACTCTACAATAAAAAATAATCAATTACTGGTATAGGTCTCAAATATGTTATGCTGTGTGAACAAAGCCAGAAAAAGCTAGTTACTATATATATATATATATATATATATGGTTTTTTTTTTTTTTTTTTAATATGACAATCTGGAAAAGGTAAAGTCATAGGGACAGAAACCAGATCAGAGGTTGCCAGGAACTGAGATTGGAGGAAAGGGTTGGTTGCATGAGTGAGTTTTTAGGTGACAGAAATGCTTAGTACCTGAATCATGGTGATGCTTATATGACTAAGTGTTTATCAAAACTGTGCAACAAAAAGTAGATTTTAAATGTATGTAAATAAACCTTGGTCTCTGGGGAAGGAGATGAACTGGAGCAACATCATTACACATTGTGATTGTGGGTAGCTGAATGCATGCAGCTGGTGTATGACAAGGCTGACACAATGCCCACTTTCTCCCTGAAATTGGAAGCAACATTAAAACAGACCCAGATTTCTGCTGGGATAAAAGGACCTTTATAATACCCTTTGTCTCCTAAACTTTTCATTGTTGCAGAGCCACAATACAACCTTCTTCATGTAGATAATAAGATACTAAGTCCCATCCTGGCTTTCCTCCGCCCCTTTCATTTCTTGTTTCATTTGGGCAGAGGTCTCTATTTTCTATAAAGGGAAAGTTTAAAGATCATGGGTGATTCCCAGACAGGGCACACATAACCAGGGTGCAAGCCAGGTCTCCAGCCAGATCCAGAGCTGGAGGTAGGTGAAAGGCAGCCACATATTGATGTCTCTTTCCCTCTCTCTAAAAATAATAAATAAAATCTTTAAAAAAATAAAAATAAATTTAAAAAGTTTAAAAATTAAAATCATGGGTGAAACTAAAGACTTAAGCTAACTGGAGTCCTCCTGGCCTGAATGGGTTAATGTGCACAGAACCTAATAAGTTTGGAAACATATTTTTAAAAATAATAAACAAATACCTTCTAGCCTCTAATGACAAGTACCTTCTAAGAAATCTGTCATGTTGTCAGTGAATGAGGTTAAAAAACAAAAAGCATACCTGTAGACCCATGTAATAAGAGCATCTTTTAATATCATTATTTCCTATAATGAAATGATGGGAATGGGCACCTCCAAAGAGGCAATATTTTCAAAGAAAAATTATACCTTTTATAACGAGGTCATAGGACCATAGGGAGTGACAAAGTCGAGTGAATAAAGATGTGTATTACAGCAGTACCTGGAGAGCTATGAAAGCAGCTAGCTTGAAAAGGAGAACATATTCCTACTCTCATTTTGGTGGCTTATCTTCACACCTCTGCTTCACAACTCAATCCTAGTACTTCTTGGGTGCTTCAAGTGAGAGGAAGGAAATAGCACTTGGAAACTATAACTGAGTGAGAAACTCTTAGCTCCCACCATAGAAGAGCACAAGCACGTAAGCATATGCACACATACAAATGGAGAGAAAGGGCTTTTTTCATTTAAATGGAGGAAGCTGCCATGTCTACCTCTATAAGCAAAAATATTAATCATCCACCGTCTGGTTTTAATCCACGCGCTCCTGATCCTGCATCTGAATGTATTGTTATCAGGGGAAGGAGAATTTCTGTTCAATCTTATTCACCAGCCAAAAACCTGAAAATGTGAAAACCACATTGGTGAAGTGCCTTCTTGGGGACCCAGAAAACTTTGTGCTGTTGCTTTTTTATTGTTTTCTTTCTTTCTTTTTTAAAAATGATGAACAAATGTGAATTTCAGAGGGGCTGGAAGAGAAATAAAGAAACAGCTCAAGTTACAGGTCCTCTTGGAGTGACATTATCCTCAGGGAAATTAGCACTTTCTCTTCTGTCTTTCTCAAAGGAGCTCTAGCCACACAACCTGACTGACATTAGTCTGTCAGTGACAAGCTTGGGCACCCAGGTGCATCCCTTAGGAGCATTTACAAATGAAATGACAAGCCCAAACAGCAAGCCTTTGCCTCTGGTCTCCATTCTTCGGTTTTGTGCTTTGCTAGCAGTAAAAGCAGGGACTAAAAAAGTGGCTGTATATGTCTCAGCACGCTTCTACTACCGTCTGCGCCAGAGACCCTTCCCTCTCCTCAGGCTGACCCTAAAATGGGTCTCCAAGCCGATATATGGGCTTGAGTGCCTTCAAAGCCTTTAGTCACCACCATTGCAGTCTCACTCCAAAATACCAATGGGGCCACCCATGACACAAAAACTCGGGCATGATTAGGGGACAGAAACAGCCGAAGAAACCACAATATGCTTGAGACTCCCAGGAGAACAATGACTAGCACTGGTAGGGAACACACTGACAGAGCAGACGACTGTAACCAAGCCTTGCTCTGTTTTCGATGCAACACAAATGTTTTCCATTAGAAGTTCCCTGCCCCACAAACACTCATACATGCGGTTCTGAAATCCACATACTTAACTTCTGCTTTTTGGCACTCTGACCCAACTACCTCTCCTGTTCCTCTGGAACAGAACAAAGTTGAAAGCTAAGAGATGCCAGTACCCCCAGCACAAAGGTAAAGGGAAGGGAATCGGGGTCAGAAGCATGCTTACTAAAGACTGTCTAATATCAGTATGACTGAACAGGCAAAAGGGAAGAAGGAAGAAAACAAGAACTATCCTTTTGCCAAGAGAGAAACAAGTACTATATAGCTCTGGCTGTAGCTGGTTGGCACTTACACTTTCAGCTTAAAATTTGGCTTTACTTTTTTGGTAAAGTCTGCAGCTGATCTTCATCAGGAGGTGTCAGTCGCTGTTAAAAGCAAAACAGGCAAAAACCTCAGAAAACTCATTACAAAGTCTGCAAAATTCTAGTACTGTGCTAAGAAATCAGGGAATGCTGGCTGATCAGTAACCCATATTTCAAACACTCAGAACCAGCTGAGTTTTGCAGTTATGAGAAGCTGAACTAGAAATCCTTAAACCATCAACAACCATCCTCCTACCACCATCTGTAGAACCTGGCCCAGGCTCATTTCTAATCACAGTCACAGAGATAGAAACATGTGGCTGCCTGGCTAATTAATCTCTTCCCTTAAAAAATAAAAAAAGACAATCAGACAATCACAAATAATCAAGGGAATAAGAAAAAAGAATATTGAAAAGGAGGGAAAAAGTGAATTTCAAAAATGGCCTATAAGAAATAAAAGGAAATCCCCTATCAGGCAGCTCTGGAGTCCCCTAATTGCACAAGAGCAAAGGACGCTCCCCCACCTCACTGTGCATGCCTTGTTAAGCAATTGCTCAACCTATACTCATTGTGCAATTCCAACCTTCCAAAGCTTATTGCTGCACATATGCAAGCCATGTTTTCCACTGCACTCTAGAATTTGGAATTAAGAACAGTTTCTCATTTTTCTCTTCTTCACTTTAGAGGGGGCTATGTGCATGAGGGAAAAAAATTCTATTGCTCGATAAGCATTCACTACAAACGAGGTTTTCCATTATTTCATCTGGTTATTTCTGAGTTTACTAGTAGTTAAGAAACATTTGGATTTACTCTTAGGCAGCTGAAGATTAGGTTTTCCTGTCACTGACAATAATGATATCACAAAAAATTGTCCACAAAAACATCAAACCTTCAAATGCCTTTGTTCCAAATGACTGCAATTCTGGAATACCTGGAGCACTTCAAAGTGGCAGTCCTTACTTTAACAGCCCGAATTCCAATGGAAGCTTGGGTAAATCACAGTGTTTCTTGTTAAACACAAACTTTCTTTTTAGAAAATCAAGTTAAACAATCAGCAAGAATAGGTGTGTGTAAAGACAAGGAAAGCAGGACAAGAAAACAGAGGTCATGAAGAAAGGACAGGTTTAACTCATAAAAAATTTTAAGTTATACATTATAAAATATATAAACAGGTTTATAAAACAAACTACAAACTAGGAGAAAACACCTGCAACATATAAAATACATTTATCAATAAGAACAAATAACATAAAAATGGACAAAGTTATAAATATGCAAGTCAAAAGAGGAAGAAATATAAACAGACAATAACATAAAGATCCTTGATTCTACTTTTAAACAGGTGCAAGTTAAATTGAGGTTTTTTTAAACCCAGAAAATAAGAAACTTAAAATAGTGATAATAATACACAGTATTAATGAGAGTATAAAGAACCAGACATTCATATACTGTTAAAAGAAGTGTAAATTGCTATGATCATTTTACAGGGCAATTTGGCAGTATTTGTCAAAATAGTAAACATATATCTATCTGTCTATCTGTCTATCTATCTATCTATCTATATAAAACTTTATTTACTTTTAGAGAAAGGGGAAGGAAGAGAGAAAAAGAGGGAGAAGAACATTAATGTGAGGTTTCCTCTTGCACACCTCCAACTGGGGACCTGGCTTGTCACCCAGGCATGTGCCCTGACTATGAATCAAACTGGTGACCCTTAGGGTTTGCATGCTGGTACTCAATCCACTAAGCCACACCAGCCAGGAAAAACGTGTATATCTTTTAACAAATCAATTCTACTTGTAGGAATCTATTCTAAAAGAACAATCTTGTAGTGTGCAAAGAATTAAGTACTTGTAGGAACAAGAAAATTCACTTCAGCATTGTTTATAATAACAAAAAGTAGCTCTGGCTGGTGGCTCAGTGGATAAGGTGCTGGCTTGCGAACCCAAAGGTCACTGCTTCGATTCCTAGCCAGGGCACATAACCAGGTTGCAAGCCAGGTCTCCAGCCATCTCCAGCCAGGTCCGTGGCTGAAGGCAGGTGACTTGGAAAAGAATGGTGTAGGCCCTGGATGGTGGCACAGTGGATAAGGAGCCAGCCTGCAAACCCAAAGGTCGCTGGTTTGATTCCCAGCCAGGGCACATAACCAGGTTGCAAGCCAGGTCTCCAGTCAGGTGTACAGATGGAAGCAGGTGAAAGGCAACCAAACACTGACGTCTTTTTTCCTCTCTCCCTTCCCCTCTCTCTAAAAATAGTAAAATC
>PVIW01005395.1:20942-53246 GCA_004026585.1 Noctilio leporinus
ATAAGTATTAACCGCCAAAAAAAAAAAAAAAAAGGTAACATGTATATAGCATGCATTTTTATTTATTAAAAAAAATTTTTTTTATTTATTATTTTTAGAGAGAGGGGAAATAGGAGACTCCCTGGCTGGGAATTGAACCAGCGACCTTTGGGTTCACAGGCTGGCACCTTATCCACTGTGCCACCAGCCAGGGCACATTTTTATTTTATTAGAAAAATCAATACTCTGGATGTTTATAGGGATGGCTACCAAACTGTTAACAGCAATTATCTTTGGAAGAAAGGGAATTGTAACTCTTTTCTTTCTATAGTTCTATATTATTTTAATATATTGCAGAGAATATTATTTACTTCTGTAATTACAAAGTACAGACAGTCTACCTTCTGCTTCTGACCATGAAAGTGATAGTCCTCCAATCATAAACAGCTATAAAACACATGACACAGCTGTTTTTAGGCAGTGGGCATCAGGCAGCACAAGACTGTGATCCATGACAGAAGAAAACCTTATGAAATGGCTGTGATTACACAGTCCTCTATTTGGGAATAATTTTCCAACCATGCCACAAGAAGCTGAATCCCAAGAAAATTATGGTACAAATGCAGGTGAAAACCACCAAAGCACACCAGGCAGCAAGTGCTACAAGGGCTGAGAGTTGAACACAGAGACTACTGGAGGTGCTTGAAGAAGAACACTACCTAAGGATTGGGGGAGGTGGAGTTCAAGGACTGCCATAGGGAAGAAATGTTAACACCTTTCAGTTTAAAATGTGAGAGTTCAAAGAAGTCATTCTTTTTTTCTTTTTAAAAATTTACTTATTTTTAATTTTTAAAAAATATTTTATTAATTATTTTTAGAGAAAGGGAAAGGGAGAGAGGCAGAGGGGGAGAGAGACATCAATGTATGGTTGCCTTTCACCTGCCTCCAGCTATGGATCTGGCTGGAGACCTGGCATGCAACCTGATTATGTGCCCTGGCTGGGAATCGAACCAGCGACCTTTGGGTTTGCAGGCTGGCTCCTTTTCCACTGTGCCACCAGCCAGGGCCACAAAGAAGCCATTCTTTAGAGTTACACCTAATCTAAATCTACATTAATAGATACTAGCCCTGGCCAGGTAGCTCAATAGGTTAGAGCATCATCCCAATATGTCAAAGTTGTAGGTTCAATCTCTAGTCAGGGCACATACAAGAATCAAGCAAAAAAATGAATAAAAAAGTGGAATAAAAATTTATGTATTCCTTTCTCTTCCCCAATCTCCCTAAAATCAATAAATTTTTTAAATTAAAAGTTAAAAATATAGATCCTAAAACAGATTCTGCGGGTGATTGAAGGTTTAGAGGCTATCACTAAGTTACTAGAGCTATGGAAACATCCTAGGTTTCTACACAGCTACAGTAATAATGTGTAAAAACCACGCCTACACAAGTTCAAGATGATCAGGCAGTAATTTAACTGTCTGTTAACATTAAAAACAACAACAACAACAACAACACAACTCTCCAGAGGAAGGTAACAAGCTCCAGAATCTCTCTAACAAATTATCCAATCTCTAGTGATTTTAAACAAAACTCACTAAAGAGCATTTGAGAGCTTGCTCTCCAGCATGTGTGTCAGTTTGGCTCAAATAAACTAAAAATTTCTCCTAAAGAGAAGTCACTAGACACAAAGAAAAAGGAAAATGAAATTCACATTCAGTAGAAATCAACTGTGAGATGCCCCAGATGTTGGAACTGTCAGGCAAAGACTATAAAGCAACTATTAGAAATAGGTCCAAAATATTAATGGGAAAGATGTGAATGAGCAAATAAATAGGAAATGTAGGCAGAGAAAATTATTAAAATGATACAAGGAGAAATTCTATTTTATTTTTATTTTTTAAGATTTTATTTCTTTTTAGAAAGAAGGGAAGGGAGAGAGAAAGAGAGGGGCAGAAACATTGACGTGAGAGAAAAACATGGATAGGTTGCCTCTCACATGCTCAAACTGGGCACAAATCAGTCTGGAGCCCTGACTGGGAATCAAATCCGAAGACCTTTCCATTTTGTAGGACAATGCCCAACGAACTGAGCCACACCAGTGAGGGCCCAAGGAGAAATTCTTGAACTGAAAAGCAAAACACTTAATGAAATAAAGTTTAAGGATAAGTTTTAAAGTATATTGGAAATGGCAGAAGAGTCAGTGAACTTGGAGACAGATTAATAGAAACTAAGCATTTAGAGACTAGAGAAAAAAAAAAAGATAAATGCAGTCTCACAAATTTGTGTGAGATTATCAAAATGTCTAATGTACACATAATTGGAATTCTAGAAAGAAAAGAGAGGGTAACTGAGGCAGAAAGAAGAATAAAGTCTGAACATCCCAAACTTAATGAAAAACACCAATTTAGAAATCCAAGAGGACTGGTGAATACCAAAAAGGACAAATGAAAAACTACACCTATGCATGTCCCAATCAAATTTTTGAACACCAAAGATAAAAACAGAACATATTCTAAGCAAACAGTGGGTGCTAGAACCACATCTTGATGCTGAAAGAAAAAGTTTCAATCCAAAATTCTTTATCTAGAAAAAACATCCTTTAAAACCAAAAATAGCCCTGGCTGGTGTGGCTCAGTGGACTGAATGCCAGCCTGTGAACCAAAGGGTTGCTGGTTGGATTCCCAGTCAGAACACATGCCTGGGTTGTGAACCAGGTCCCCAGTTGGGGGTTGGAAGAGGCAGCTTTTTAATGTCTCTCATACATTGATAGTTCTCTCCCTTACTCCCTCCCTTCCCCTCTTTCTAAAAATGAGTAAGTAAAATCTTAAAAAAAAAAAAAATAAAAGAAATGAGAGACATTTTTAGATAAAACAAGGGCTATGGGAATTTGTCACCAGCCAACCTGCTTATGTCCTCTAGGCTCAAAAGGAGTGATACTAGGTGGCAACTTAGATCTACTGAAAAAAATGAAGAGCATCAGCAAGTATTGTAAATGGATTAACATAAAAGTCTATGTTTTAGCCTTAGCTGGTAGCCCAGTGGATAAAGTGCCAGCCTTCGAACCCAAAGGTCGCTGGCTCGATTCCCCAGCCAGGGCACATAACCAGGTTGCAAGCCAGGTCTCCAGCCAGGTCTGCAGCTGGAGGCAAGTGAAAGGCAACCATACAATGATGTTTCTCTCCCTCTCTGCCTCTCTCCGTTTCTTTCTCTTTGAAAATAATAAATAAAATCTTTAAAAAAAATAGTATATGTTTTATTTTTGTTTGTAACTTTAACTTAAGTAGAAATAATACATTGGACAATAGGGCTTATAACATATAAAAAGTAAAAGGTAAGACCACTGTAAAAAAAAAAAAGGAAATGGGTAAATGGCATTATACTGTCTTAAGGTTATTATACTTGTAGTCTAGCAGGAAATAGGAAGCATAAGGTATAAAGTGTAAAATACAATAATGACACTAAATATATTATAAAAATTAAGAATGCAAATTGCTAGTCCTAGAAAAACCACTGAAAAAAATGAAAAAGAATACAGTTAAGACATGAGTAAAGAATAAATAAAAAAGGCACTAATCATAAAGGGAAATTTTTAAAAATATATACTTCATTAAAATTAAACACTTTTGCTCATAAAGATTCTATTTTCAAAAAAAAAAAAAAAGTCCTGGCTGGTGGCACAATGAATAAGGCGCTGGCCTGCAAACCCAGAGGTCGCTGGTTCGATTCCCAGTCAGGGCACATAACAAGGTTGCAAGTCAGGTCTCCAGCCAGGTCCGTAGCTGGAGGCAGGTGAAAGGGAACCATACATTGATGTTTCTCTTCCTCTCTCCCTCTCTATGAAAAATAATAAATTAAAAAAATTTTTAAAGCCAGACACTGCAAGAAAATATTTAATGGAGATATATCTGACAAAGATTTGTATCCAGAACATATAAAGAACTTATATAACTTAATACCATATCAGTATTCCTTTTTTTTTTTTAAGGTTTTATTTATTATTTCCAGAGAGAGAGAGGAATATCATGGTATGGTGGCCCTTCTCCTGCTTCCAGCTATGGACCTGGCTGGAGACCTGGACTGCAACCTGGCCATGTGCCCTGGCTGGGAATCGAACCAGCAACCCCTGGGTTCACAGGCTAGTCAGTGCCTTTTCCACTGTGCTACCAGCCAGGGCTCAATATACCTATTTTTAAAAGCTGGGCAACAGATTTGGACACTTCCCAAATGAAGATATATGATTTACTAATACACACATGGAAAGATGCTTATCATTTATTAGGAAAATGCAAATCAAAACTGAGATACCACTTCAAACTTACTAGAAAGAAGAAAATTATAAAGATTAGAAATAGCAACAGTTAGCAAAGATGTGAAGCAACTGGAACTGTCATATATTGCTTAGTGGGAGTAAAATCTGGTGAAATCACTTCAGAAAATAATTTGGTAGTTCCTTTAAAGTTAGATATATGCTTATCATATATGACTGAGCAATTCTTTTTATTTTTTTTTTTAAAGATTTTATTTATTATTTCCAGAGGGTGGGGGCGAGAGGCAGAGAGGGAGACAGACATCAATGTATGGTTGCCTTTCACCTGCCTCCAGCTACAGATCTGGCTAGAGACCTGGCTTGCAACCTGGCAGGGCTTGTTGCCCTGGCTGGGAATCGAACCAGCGACCTTTGGGTTTGCAGGTCAGCACCTTATCCACTGAGCCACCAGCCAGGTGCTATGACTGAGCAATTCTATTTCTAGCTATTTACCCACAGAAATGAAAACATGCCCACAAGAGTTGTACATTAGTGTACATAGCATCTTTATTCATAATAGCCAAAAATTTAAACAACCAAAATGTCCATTATTAAGTGGATGGATAAACAGACTGTGACATATTTATGCAATAAAAGGGAATGAATTATTTATTGGAAAAACACAACAACATGGATGATGCTCATAGATATGTTGAGTGAAAGAGCAAAGATATACAAACACATATTGTATGATTCCCTCTGCATAAAATTCTAGGACTTTCTGCCAAGATGGAGAGATAGGTAGACATGCTTCACCACCCTCTGTAACCATGAGAAATACAACTATCTCAAAACTAAAAACAACCAGCAACTATCAGAAAATTGAACTGCATGGAAGTCCCAACAAGTAAAGATATAAAGAAGTAATACTCATACAGATAGGTAGGAGGGGTGGTGGGGATGCAGTGTAATGGTGGTAGCACGGGTGGCAGCAAGGCAGTGGCTGTAGCCAGCTGGTGGAAAGCACAGTCACACATGATAAAAGTTGGGAGGGAACACCTGGGGAGTGATCCCAGCCCCAGACCAGGCATGCAGCTCATGGTTCCAGTGAGGGGGAAAATGAAACCTCATAGCTTCGGCCTATGAAAACCAGTGAGGGTTGGGGTGGTGGAATAAACTGCCCATCAATCAGCAGTGTCCATTTGTTTAGAGGGCCCCATGGACCTAGAACATCCACAAACCCACCCACTCTGAGAACCACAACCAGGGATACAGTTAGAGGGGTGCCAGTCCCACATAGGAAGCAGAAGTGATACCTGGAAAAGGGGCAAGTGCTGATCAAACAGCATTGTTCCCTCTCAGGCCCCTCCTCCACATGGAGCAACACAATGTGGTGAAATAGGTTGCCCCTGCATTGACAATACCTAAGGTTCCACCCTTTACTGCATTAACAGGTGGGACAGCTCTTCCTAAGACACAGGAGCAAACACAGAACAAGAAAGACCCAGAGAGGACCACACCAAGACACATAATTAAAATGCCAAGATAAAGAGAATCTTAAAAGTAGCATGAGAAAAACTAGTGTTACCTACAAAGGGGTTCCTATAAGATAATCTGCTGATTTCTCAAAAGAAAGTTTGCAGGCAAGAAGTATTTAAAGTGATGGAAAGCTAAGACCTACAGCCAAGGCTACTCTATCCAGCAAAGCTGTCATTCAGAATGGAAGGGCAGATAAATTGCTTCCCAGACAAGGTAAAGCTAAAGGAGTTCATCAGCACCAAGCCATTATTATATGAAACATTAAAGGGACTTACTTAAGAAAAAGAGGATAAAAATACAAACATTAAAAAGATAACAAATCTCACAACTATCAACAACAGAATAAAAAAAATAAGAACAAAAACTAAGTAGACAACCAGAGAGGGAACTGAATCCAAGATATGGGGAACATCTGGAAGGGTTTCAGCTTGGAGGGGAAAGGGAGGAAGGGGAAAAGGCACAGGGATTAAGAAGCATAGTTGGTGGGTGCAGAATAGACAGAGAGATGTTAAGAATGGTACAGGGAAAGGTAAAGCCAAAGAGCTCACATGCATGACACACAGACATGAACTAAGGGGGAGTGGGATTGATGGAGGGAGGGGTGCTGGGTGGAGGAGATCAAAGGGAAAAGAAATTGGGGCAACTGTAATAGCATAATCAATTTAAAAAGAAAGAAAGAAAAAAAAGAATACCCAGTCATTGATCTATCCATAGCATGTGCATAAAGATAACTGAGTTCAAAAGGGCCCACTTGGGGAATTAGATTTGTAAATTTGGCATAACTGATAGGATGTAATCAGGTATTAGAGCAAGTAGACGTGGCAGTTAGTAATTTTATAAAGTTATAAACAATTAGTAAAGAGATGAGAGAGAGCACAAAAAAGGTGAGGAAGAACAACGATGAGGTAGACAGAAACACACAACACAAATTTAGTCAGTGGCAAAGGGTCACTGGTGAAAGGAGTCATCAAATGGAGTGGCTCATCAAGGTATTCATTATGCCTAAAGTGAGAGGAAGGGGAAAAAGTGTCTGAATTTCTAACATTTCCTAGATATAAACCGGAGGACATTTCAAAATGCTGTTATAACTTTTACTAAGTTTATACCTATATCAAAGGGCTCCTTTGATTAACAGGAAAAAATTGAAAAGGAAACAAATACAGTTTAGATCAATTCTAAAGATCTGGCTAGAAATGATTTTTTAAAAGGTATCTATGGATTGATATAAACTGAATGACAGAGTGAAAACAAAAAGCCTTATCTAGCATGGTGCGACAAAGGAAGATATGTGTTCTTTCTGCCAAAGAAATAGAGTGCTACACCCATCCCAAGTTTCCAAAAGTTCTCATCTCATTCAATATAAAAATAAACACCTCTTATATACGAGGTCTTGAAAGTATCAGCCCTGAAAACTGTTTTAATTAGTATTGACATTGGCTTGATACTTTCAGGACAGACCTCGTATACATGGGTGACCAAAGAAAAATAAAAAATTATTCACGAATAGCTTTAACATATCATGAAGAAGTAAACAGATGAGCAGTTCAATGGTAAAATGGACAAAGATAAGGCAGTTTAATATAATTATATACAAAAATACATGTAACTAATAAGCATAACACTTTAATCAAAGAAAGAAAGTCAAAGCAGTGAGATACCATTTTTGTGCATCTCTGGCAAAGTTACAAAAATATTAAACCACTCAGGATTAGTGAAAATGCTAGACAGACACTCATATTTTTTTGCAGTTTAAATAATTACACCTTTTTTAGAGGACAATTCAGCTTTACCTATTAAAAGTCTTAAAAATCTGCATACCCTCTTTGACCTATTAATTTCCCTTTGAAAACTGACTTTATTAATTAATAAAGACATATGTAAAGATTTTTGTATAAGGTCTCCTGAGATGGCATCATTTATAAAAGTGAAAAATTAGTAACTTCCTAAAATATCTAATAATTAAGGACCAAACAAATACTATATTATGTCCACAGAAGTTCAAACAATGCAGCCATTAAACTTCATATTAGAAGTAAAATATGGAAATATATTCAGAATATATTTATTGCTAAGTGAACAAAGTGGATTACAAAACAGTATATACAGTTTGATTCTACTTCTGTTTAAAAGCAAAAAATCTGTCCGTCCGTCTATCCAACCATTATATAAGAACAATGAATCTTTTATTTTCCTTCTTGCTAATCTTAATTTCTCTATTATTTCTAAAACTAACATCTATTTTATAATGCATGGATTACTTTTATAATTTAAAAACTATAAAAAAGCATAGACTTCTGAGTTAATTCTACTTCCAATATCCCAACTGATGTGACCAAAATGAATACACAGAGCCCCATGATCTCTCCTTTGTCTGCTGTGTTCACTGCTATGGCAGTGTTATTTAGAACAGTGCCTGATGCACAGCGAACAGTCAACAGCTATTAAATGGGAAAATGCCATCCATCTGTCATCAACATAAAATATTATTGTCAGGTAGCTAGCTAGCTAGAAGCAGATCATTAAGAGTCAATTTAGGGCCCTGGCTGGTAGCACAGTGGATAAGGTGCCGGCCTGCAAACCCAAAGGTCGCAGGTTCGATTCCCCAGCCAGGGCACATAACAAGGTTGCAAACCAGGTCTCTAGTCAGGTCTGTGGCTGGAGGCAGGTAAAAAGCAACCATACATTGATGTCTCTCTCCCCTCCCCTCTTTCTAAAAATAATAAATAAAAAATCTTAAAAAAAAAAAAAAAGTATTAAAAAAAAAAGTCAATTTACTACTTCTTTTCCTAAGACAACAACTTTTTAAAATATTTCATTTTTTATGTTAGTTTGTAAATATAGAATGATTTTTGTATACTGACTTCATATCCAGCAACTTTGTTAAATTCACTTATTATAATAATTTATCCTTATTTTCTTTTGGATTTTCTAAGCATGTATGTTATTTACAAATAAAGATAGTTTTATGTATTTCCTTTCCAATAGTCTTTTTTTGTAATTTCTTTTTCTGGAGATCAGAATTCCCAAAGCCAAGGTGTTGACAGGACTGCGTACTTTTTGGGGGATCTATGGGAAGAGAATCTGTTTCCTTGCCTTTTCTAGCATCTAGAGGTTATCTGCATTCCTTGGCTCATGGTCCCTTCTTCCACTGTCAAGGATAGCAGCGTACTATCTACCAATCTCTCTCTCTTTGTGGCCTCTCGTTCTATCATCATATCTTTTTCTGCCTCTGACACTCCTGCATCCTCATAAGGACCCCGGGATTGGCCTACCTGGACAATCCAGGATGATCTTTCCACCTCAAAATCCTTAATTTAATCACATCTGCAAAGGCCCTTTTACCTTGTAAGGTAATGTATTTAATGGGTTTCAGGGATTAAAGATGTGGGCCACATTTTGATCCACCTACTACAAGTCTGTCCAACATTAAGTGTGAGGACATAGGGTAGATGCAGAATACTACTTGGAAGCTTTTTCACTACTATAAAGCAGTACCACTCACAATCAGCAGTTCAGAGAGGCGCAATGTAAGTGGCCAGAGTAGAATTTCTTCTTGACATGGAAGGCCACAGCTCCATGGAGGAAGTCAGAAATTGCCATACCATTTATGTGAAACAAAGATTGAACACAGAAAACTAGCTCTGGTATAGTAGCTATACCATATACAGAACAAAACCCAGAAAATAGATTCATTTATTGAGATTGCATATCACCTGTGCAATCCTCACTCCCTTTAGGGTGGTGACTTAGTATTACAAATTTCTATCAACCACCTCAGACTTGAGAAGGGGATTCTAAACAATGTTTGGATACAAAGAAGGCATCCAGTGAGAAGCTACCTAACCTGTTTTGGAGAAATATCAGACCTGAGTAAATCTATGTTTTGTTTTGTTTTTGTCTGTAGAAATATAAATTGCCAAAATCAGATTGCAGAAATGCATCTTGGGGTCTATAAAAAGAGCCTGAAACATAAAAAAAGAAAGAACATAGCAGGCAAAGAGTGAGAGAAACAAGGCACATTTGGGAAGAAAAATGTTAGGTGAAGAAGACAGTATCTGTTTTATTCTTATAATTGAATTTTTTAAATCATAGAACCCATGGAGTATGCTGAAAGACGAATGACAAAACAAAGATAAATAAAAAGGACCTGGAAAAAAGGCAGGCAAAATATAAAGGTCACAGGATACGATAAGAAAGTCATGTAAGGGAACAAATAATGAAACAGCAGGCTTAAAAACTGAATTAGGAAAAGTAAATAGTAGAATGAGCACGATAAAAACCTGAATCAATTACAGACAGGACCAACTTGCAAAGCCCTCCAAGAATGCAGAGGCAAGGCAATAAACAATTAAAATGACAGAAAGAAACTCTGGCTAGTGTGGCTCAGTGGATTGGCACCAAGCCTGTGAACCCCAAAGGTAGTTGGTTCGATTCCCCAGTCAGAGCACCTAACCAGGTTGCAAGCCAGGTCTCCAGCCAGGTCTGTAACTGGAGGTAGGTGAAAGGCAACCATACATTGATGCTTCTCCCGCTTTCTTCCTCTCTCCCTGCCCTTCTCTCTGAAAATAATGAATAAAATCTTTTAAAAAAAGACAGAAAGAGGTGTAGAAGAGAGAGTGGAGATCCAATACATTAAGCAAACAGAAATTTCTGAAGAGAAGAATAGAACAAACAGAATATAAGCAATCAAGGACATAAAAGATGAAAACCTTTCTGGCCCAAGGACAAAACTGGATATGCATATTTTAAAACTTCATTAGGGCACTTACCTGCGTGGCTTAGTTGGTTGAGCACTGTCTCGCAAATTAAGGAGTCACTGGTTCAATTCCTGGTCAGGGCACATGCCTGAGCTATGAGTTCCGTCCCCTCACATGTGTCCCAATTTCCACATTTTAAATACGGGATACTCAATAGATTATATTCTTTTATTTTTGGTATTGATACTTTCGGAATAGAGGATCAAGTATGTTTTTCAAAAATTTAGTTACTGTTAGCTATCACTTACAATACATATTTCCCAGACCACCAAACAACAAAGATAACATTTTCACCCAAACTATATACATAAAACAACAAGGGTATATGAAAAACATAAAATGAGAACAAAGCATACATTGTATGGTTCCAGTTTTATGAAAGGAAAAGAATAAGTACACACATGAGCATGAATAGGAAAAGACTGGAAGGACACATACTAAGCTATTAACACTAATTAATTTTAGGTGGTAACTTATGGATGATTTTTATTTCTTGTGCTTGTTTATATTTTCTATTTAAAATATTTTTTTTTTGGTAATTACATGAACAACAAACAACATGCCAAAAATGTCATTTAACTAGTAAGCAGATAAGCTAGTACTTTCAAAAGCTGGACAATTTAAGCCTCATTTAACCTCAAATACATTTTTATTAATGACAAAGTTTCCAGACAAAAAAGCAAAGATAACTGTGCGAATGAATGGGATGAGACGTGAGGCTTAAGATCTTACAATGTGACTTTTCCTTTAATTCCTGCCTACCAAGTTGAAGAGTGGCCCAGCATTAGCTTATTAGGAATTCTTCACTTACTTCTTGGTCAAACACGATATGGACAAAGACAAAGAATGTTACACAGATTAATCTACCTGGGGATGCTAGAATGAGGATTGCTTACATGTACTTATGAAAGAAATGCTTTGGAATCTATTGAATAACTAGAACTTTAGGGCCTAAAGAAGGATGCAGCCTATCACTAAATATATCTTTGTTTAGTACCACTTATAGCTAGCTATAGAGTCACGTGCATATATTTTAAACATGATACTTAAGCTTTTTTGATACTAAGGCACAATACGAACTTACTATCTTTCTCCTAAAAGTTTCCTTTCCTTCACTTTTCCTATCTGCCTATAAGGTTGTTGGGGTTTCAATGAAAAAAATGCATGCAAATAGCTTAGTACCGTGCCTAGAACATGGTAGTGTTTACGAGAGCTTAAGTTTATTATTATTATAGTTAAGTTACCTTTTTATTTTTATTTTTAAAGACTTTATTATTTTTAGAGAGAGGGAAAGGGAGAGAGGCAGAGAGGGAGAGACACATCAACGTATGGCTGCCTTTCACCTGCCTCCGGCTAAGAAACTGGCTTGCAACCTGGTTATGGACTCTGGCTGGGAATCAAACCAGTGACCTTTGGGTTTGCAGGCTGGCTCCTTATCCACTGTGCCACCAGCCAGGGCTTAATGATCAATATTTAATCTAATAATTATCAATATTTAATACTCATATCTGGCTGTGTATTAATACAACTCTCCACTGTCCTCCCAGATTATTTTGAAGCAAATCCTAGACATCAAATTATTCATCAAAACATGAGGTTTTGAAGTCATACAGATAAGGGTTCTAATCTACTTCTTTACCAGACATGATTTTGAGTGTGCTACCTAATCTCTGAAGTTAGATGCCTAGCAACCACTCAATGAGTTTTAGATCACTTTCTTTCCCCTGGTTGGCTCTAATTGGTCTCAAGACCTGCAATGTTTCTCTCAAAATGTAACCAGATCCACTACTGCTTTTAGCCTTATCTATACTCCTTATTTTGTTTAGTACCACTTATAGTTAGCTTTTAGCCTAATCTTACTTCTTACTCCTTACTCCTTACTCCTTACCTTATTTCTAGATAATTCCAATGGCAACCTGTTCTCTCACTTCTTGCTCATCCTATGTCTGGGTTTTCTAATGGGGTTTATTTTAGACAGAATATTAATCCTGACAGATGTTTAGTAAATCAAAAAAATCAAGGGTGAAGCAAGTTTGGAAAAGACTGCAAAGGCTATCCTTCTCAAAATGTATGCTATATTAAAAAGCTCCAAGAAGTCATATAGCAACGAGTCCTGTTTAACATTGCTTTACCTTAATTTACATGACCATGAAACTCTTTCCCCAACAATTAAGAACTTACAAAACTAGACTTCATAGAATATATCTGGAAATACAATGACATGTTAATAACAAATCAGACCCCTTAAGCAATGCTTTCAGTGGGATACTATAAGACCAACAAAATTTTAAGAGTTCCTCCTTAATAACAGGTTCAAATTACCTTATGTTGCTTCTTACATGTTTGTATATGCCACAAACTATCTCCCAAACTAGGAGGAACTTTGCCTTATACATCTGGATCTTACATGTTGTATATGTAAGACAGTGTAACGTAGACATGCTCAGTAATTATTTGTTAAATAAGCATCAGGGCTGGACCCAATATGTGATTAATTTTGACCAGCAATGATGCTGCTCATGTTGCTGCTGCTACTCACAAGTCCTTAAGATATTTTACATTTCTTGGGAGTGAATACTAGAAGCCAGAGAAAATGTCTATTTTTTTCAGATTTCTAAAAGGTCAAGAATTCTTAAAATTGCCTCTGATAAAACCATACTAATCTTCTAGGTCAGCCATGGAGATAATCCATGAGTTTATCATCATTTTTCACTCTTCTTTTGAGCTTCAGTCACCTCTTTTTAAAATTTTTATTTCATTTTATTTATTTTATTTTTTTCATTTTATTTACTTTAAAAGACTTTACCTGTTTATTTTTTTAGAAAGAGGGAATGGGAGGGAGAAAGAGAGGGAGAGAAACATCAATGTTTGGTTGCCTCTCCTGCACCCCAACTGGGGAACTGGCCGACAACCCAGGCATGTGCCCTGACTGGGAACTGAACCAGCAACCCTTTGGTTTACGGGCCTGTGCTCAATCCACTGACCCACACCAGCCAAGGACCTCCCCCGCCCCCCCCCTTTTTTTTTAAAAGATTTTATTAATTATTTTCAGAGAAAAGGGCATGGAGGAAGGAAGAAAGGGAGAGAAACATCGATGCATGATTGCCGTTCACCTGCCTCCAGCTAAGGACCTTTCTTGCAAACCTCATTATGTGTACTGATTGGGGAACAGAACCAGTGACCTCTGGGTTCTCAGGCTGGCGGCAATCCACTGAGCCACACCATACCAGCCAGGGCGTTTTTTTGTTTGTTTGCTTTTTTTTAAATGAAGGTACTCATACTTACTTGGCAGGCTTACTGTGAAGACTTAATGAAATACCTAGGCCAGGGGCTGATATATACTAGATATTCAAGAGATGTTATTTTTCATTGCCTTAAAGAATAAAGCAGAATTAAAGAAAAAGAAAGAGAAAGGAGGGTAACATACTGAGTAACTACGGAAGACCTCTCTAATAAGGTGGCATTTAGGAGGAAGTGGGAGGACCAAACTATTATCTGGGACAGCGTTTTTCAGATTAAGAAGAAAGCAAGTACAAAG
This sequence comes from Noctilio leporinus, assembly GCA_004026585.1. Taxonomy (NCBI): domain Eukaryota; kingdom Metazoa; phylum Chordata; class Mammalia; order Chiroptera; family Noctilionidae; genus Noctilio; species Noctilio leporinus. Next base: position 35,002 of record PVIW01005395.1, read on the forward strand.
ATTCTTAGACACGAGTGTGTACCTTGCTTGAGGAACAGGAAGCATGCCAATGTGACTTAAGTATGTTGGGTATGAGGAGTAGTAAAAGCTAAGGTCAAAAAGTTAAGAGGGTATATAGGTGGTGTCAAACCATTGAGGGCATTATAGGCTGTGGTTAAAACTTTGGCTTTTCCTTTAAGTGAAAGAATCAGCTATTAGAAAGTTTTAAATAGAGATGTGACATGACCTTATTGATGTTTTAAAAAGATAATTCCAGTTGCTGTGTTGAAAACAGAGTGGGAAGTAGGAGGAGGGAGGGATAACTAGAGAAACCCGTTAGAAGGTTAGAAGATTTTGATGAATTGAACTATATAGGATGTAGTTATAAGAACAAACTGCATCTACATTTATTTTGAAAGCAAAGAATACATGAATTGCTGATGGATTTAGTTATGGAGGTGTGAGAAAAAAGAGAGGAACCAAAAATAATCCCAAGAATTTTCACAAGTAACCCAGAAGTCAAAGTTGCCATTTACCAAGGTGGACGGACTGAAGAAAAACCAGGTTTAGAGGAGGAAAATTCAGGAGTTTCAATTTGCAGATGTTATACTTGACACACTTATTTCACAGTCCTTGAAGTGCAGCCCTATCTTAGTTTCAGTGAGCTACAACTGCAGGGTAGCCTGTGGATCACCATTCCTATGAATTGCTGGCTCTGTGTTTTGTGGCCAGATCATATAATTATCATGTACCAACACTACTTCTGGGAGAGCTAATGAGGGTATGGGACTTACAAAGTCTGAAGCTGATTAGGACTTCTTCCTTGTTCTGCACTTAAAATATAGCTAATTCAAGAGCCAAGTCTCAAAAGTGCCCTTCAGAGTCATGTCCACCTTGGAATCACGTAACAACAGTATATGGATCCCTGAACTCAAGCTATGGTTATCCAATTTGTCTTCCAACTGAACACCTTCTACAAACTGTAAACATTAGTGATCCTCAGCCTTATATACTACAACTCTCTATTCTTATTTCCTTCTGAAACTAGAAGTTTCCAACTTTTCCTTGGAAAAGCACAAAATGAGTATTTCTTTTCTCTCACATGCCCCAAATCCATTAGCTATTAAATGAAGCCAAATAATATGAGATTTGGTATGTCAATGTCTAGAACTTTTACCTACAGAAATTTAACCAAAGGGAATATATATATATATAAATTCTACTGTAAGAAAATACTTTATAACAATAGTACAAAAATCAGGAATAATCCTTTGGTTCAATAAAGCAAAGATTGGTTAAAGAAATATTGGCATATAAGCCCTGGCTGGTGGTACAGTGGATAAGGCACCAGCCTGCAAACCCAAAGGTCGCTGGTTCGATCCCCAGCCAGGGCACATAACCAGGTTGCAATCCAGGTCTCCAGCCAGGTCCGTAACTAGAGGTAGGTGAAAGGCAACCATACATTGATGTCTCTCTCCTCTCTGCCTCTCTCCCTTCCCCCCTCTCTAAAAATAATAAAAATAAAACATTAAAAAAACAAAAAAACAAAAAAGAAATACTGGCATATAAAAGATATTAAGTGATCATAAAAGTGATTCCATATAAAAATACATTAAAACAAAAACAAAAAAACAAAAAACAAAAACATAGATTACAAATGAGTAATATGACCCATGGTTTTGTTTTTAAAAAAGTGTAAGTGCATATTAGAAATTAAATCTGATTATGTATTGCAGAGAGGTTATAAATTATTTTTTTCAGCCCTGGCTGGTAGCACAGTGGATAAGGTGCCGGCCTGCGAACCCAAAGGTCGCAGGTTCGATTCCCCAGCCAGGGCACATAACCAGGTTGCAAACCAGGTCTCCAGTCAGGTCTGTGGCTGGAGGCAGGTGAAAGGCAACCATACATTGATGTCTCTCTCCCTCTCTGCCTTTCTCCCTTCCCCTCTTTCTAAAAATAATGAAATAAAATCTTAAAAAAAATATATATATATATATATATTTTTTTTTTCTTTTTACTTATCTATAAGGAACTTAAGTTCTTTTCTACTAAGAACAAGTTTTAAAAATGTTGAGATTTTCAAATTTTTATTTATTTTTTAGGGAGCAGGGAAGGGAGGAAGAGAGGGAGAGAAATATTGATGTGTGAGAGAAAAGTCACTCGGTTTTCTCCCGTGCCCCAAACCATGGATCTGGTCACAACCCAGGCATGTGCCCTGACCGGGAATTGAACTGGCAACTTTTTGATTCACAGGTTGGTCTTCAAGCCACTGGGAAACACAAGTCAAGGTTAAAAATTTTATATTCAGTACAAAATCTCATAGCTGCAGTTTATATTTGGAATTTAGTTTTTACTATGTCACTTAAAAAAGAAATCTACCTACATCTCTACGAATAATTCATTTGAGTCAAAAGACTTCTTTCTAAGTAGTCATTTGTGGACTCTTCCTCAAAAGCTTCTTTCTCAGGAGACGCAGCGCTAACAACTCCGCAGAGGGCTTTATCATAGGATTACCCTGAAGAGCACAGAAGACTCTGCTCCCAGGGTGTATGGGTGCTACTTCCTCAGTTTGGTAACTGCTACAGGGGAATGTGAAGCAGAATGAACTGCGTTCCTCTCTGCACCTGGCCAAAGACACAACTGTGAAGCAGAGCCTAAGTTCCGCAGTCCCCACCAAGGCAACAGGCAATGGACTTTGTTTTCTATAAACAGATAGGCAAGAAAAAAGTTCAGGTTAAAACACAGTCCTCAGAGGAAGAAAAATAGAAACCAGGCAGTGGGGAATGCTACATATTCCTAAAAGCTTTTTTTGTAAGTTAACACATGGTGTCTGCTTCTCTCTAGTCACCTATTTATCACTCTCCTCCTTAGAAAAGGGAAAAAGCTCTGGCTGTTTTCCTAGTGCAGAGTTTTGTGGCTGGGGGGAAGGAGGAGAGGGGGGAGAAGGAGGGTGCTTTAAGCATGATGCAAACCATTTGGAGTTGAGTGAGAGCACTGCCAACACAAGCTGGACTATTTAAACAAGTGAGGAAATGATCGTATATACAACATGCCAGCAAGCACACACACACACCAAAGGAAGTCGAGAGGTTTTTTTTTTTCAGGACACAGAGCTGGATGTCAGCGGCTAAAAGGTCGATATTTTCCCTTAACACCCTTCTCAATGACTTAATCATGTTCCGTTTGCACAGAAAACTTCCCAAGAATAAAAAAGTCTGGAGAATTAAGAGGAAGGGTAAATGGGGAGTGATGTTTGGCCTGGGGCTGACCTTATCCGAGGTTTTCTCCACGTAGCAGGGGTCCTGAGGGGCAGCCAGCAAGGGGACAAAGCCCGAGAGAAGCCGATCCTCTTCCAGAATAAGAAGGGTGAGGTCATCGTCCGGGTCCTTGTACAGTGGCACCTCAGACTGATTCACTGCAGTCAATATGTTACAGAAATCAGCAAGCATCGACCACACATCCACAGCAACCCTGTGAGAAATAAGGTAAGAAAACAAGAGCAGTTCTAAAGAGGAACCAGTTAAAGTAGTCTAAGCATTTGTGTGCATGGAGGTAGTTGTGGCAAATGTTGTCTATGGCTGGCAACTAGGAAATCTTACCCAAAATACTAGAATAAAGAATTGTATCCATGGCAGCAATCTGGTGAATGTGTGTCCACCTATGCAAAATTAAAATTGATTAAGAGGAGTTTTCAATCCTAACCAGAAAGGGACAAGAATTTAGAGGATCAGTTGTCTAATGCAGGTCCTATCGCCTTTCCAGACAGTGTGCTGATGATACTGAAACACTCTAGTCACTTAGTGCCTCCCTGGCTGGGTAGCTCAGTTGGTGAGAGCACTGTCAGGATATGCCAAGGTTGTGGGTTCGATCCCCGGTTTGGGCACATACAAGAATCAACCAAGAAATGCATAAATAAGTGGAACAATAAATGGGTGTTTCTCTTTCTCGCTCCATTTCTCTGCACCCCCTCTCTAAAATCAATTCTAAAAAATTAAAAAATTGATACCCAGTGCCTGAGGCAGCTCAAAGAATTCCCCCACTCCTACCCGGCCAAGTATATGCCACACAGCAAGAGAGTGCCAATCTCTCCTCCTCTTTCACAGCCAGGGGGGCTAGTCACACCACAGAGAGAGTCATGTGGTTTTTCCCCCGCCTCCTATAATGCTTTAGAAATCTCTTGCTACATATAAGCATAAAAACAATTAAACACACATCCAACAAAAACCTCATTCCTAGACTGCCAAGTTTCCCATGCATTTCAGCAGATGAACTAGTAACAGTCCTATCTTGGCCATCCTATTTATTCCCTTTCATTTACCTCACTTCTGGAAGGCTAGATATAGGGTAACCAACCATTATGGTTTGCCTGGGACTGTCCCCATATTAGCATCAAAAGCCCCGTGTTTCCAGAAACACCTCAGTCCTGAACAAACCATTGTGGATGGTCATCCTCATTGTATATCACCAGGTCTTGGTTGACCCTGAGAAGAAATCTTAAAAATGTATAAAGTCTGGTTCTCCCCAGTTCAAACTCCACAGCAGAGTTATAAAAAGAAGGTTCATTTCTGTCACCATCATTTGTCAAAAATCTACTGTGGTTCAGATCCCTCTTTTAATGGGAGCTAAGGATCCTTACAACATTTTTTTTTCTTTCTTTTGCCAGCCCAAGATATAGCTCAAATAGCCACACTGTGGACAGATCCAGGACCTCCAAGTCTATAGATTTGGCTTTCTTCCCCAGAGGACCACCTAACCAAGGGGTCTGGGACAAGCAAGTACCCTACAGATGCTAAGTGGTACTCCAAAAGAAGCGAGACCCATAAATAAGAGAACTACAAAAAAAAAAAAAAAAAAGAAAAAAAGAAAAAAAAAGCTTTACAATTAGAGACAAGAAGCAAAGAGAGGTATACAAATAAGCTACATCCTGGACTCTTCCCAGATGAGTTACTGCGCATGAGCCAAAACTGCGAGGGAGGGGCCTCAGCCCTAAGCAGTTTGCTGCTCCTGGAAAGTAGGAACCTTGGGGGGAAGGCAGAAAAGAGGGCAGGGCATTCAAGGGACACACTATTGAAGGTGATGCTGGAAGAAAAAGTGGAGTAGAGGTGTGGAGACTCCCTGACTTGCTCCAAGTGGAAGAAGCCTGCACTGGTTTATTTACTGTAATCACTGCAGTAGGAAAAGGCAATGAAATGAAACATCTTGTTTTCAAGAGTGTCCTGGGAACCAGGCGGAACACAACCCCATTAATCACACAACGGCACATAATCAACACACGTGTACAGCAGAAGTAACTCTCTTCATAGGCTTTGCCCAAGAAAAAGAACATGTTTGGGAAGAATCACCGGAGGGACAAGGGTTTTTTTAAAGCTTCTCTCTGCACAGACACCAACAACCAGACTCATTCACAAAGCTCCATCTTTTGGCTCAGCTGGGTTTGGCTGTCAGAAATGTTTAAATATGGAAAAAAATAAACAGTTGCAACACGTTTCTGTGCAGAGATCTGCCTGAGCCCCTTTGTGATGTAATGGGAAACGCGGCATTCAGGCTACCAGCTGTAGAATAAACAGAACTTCGAGGGTTAAAAGGAACTGAACTTTCCACGACCCCATCTGCAGAGAAGAAAATAATAAGAGGAATGATGCACTGCCCCACAGCTCTGATAGTTTATCCTCCAGTCCCGGCTGCAGAGACAAGCACCGGATGTGATAGGGCTGCTCAGGGCCGCCTCCGAGGTTAGCGCTGCCCATGGGAGACGCACAGGGAGGCTCTTCCAGCTCCCCGCTTCCTCCCCCAGTGCCCTGCTGGCCACTTGAGCCCACTGCCTGAGTCTGATCCCACAGTGCTGGTGATCTCTGGCCAAGGCATTGCTCCGCTGCAGAGCAGCAATTTGGAAAATAAACAGGAAAGACGACAGTGAGAAGGAAGAAGGTGAAAAGTCTCCCAGCTGAATTCTTGGCTTGGGGGCCTTGGTTGGTGCTATGCAGGTCAAGGCTGCTTCAGGATGTAGTTGGGGGTGGGAGGTGTGGGCAGCAGCATCCTCAGCCACAGAGAAGCAGCAGCAAATTACCCATGGCTGCCACTGTGGGGGGCCCCACATCCCTCTCTCATCCTCCCACCCCTACCATGTTAAATCTAAGATGAAGAAATATGCGGTACCATGTGGTTCTCATTATCATGCTCCCCTGTCCCCTAAGGCTCAGATAAACCAAAGCTGACTCCTCCCAGAGACTGCTGGACACCACTAGGGACCCTTGCCCACATCTGCCTTTTGCCCATTACCACCCACCCATCTTGTGCCAAAACTATAAAACTCACTGTGAAAATCAAGTGGATGAGAGTTCCAACTCCAGTGTTGATGTGTAAGACAGCAGCTGGTGCCAAAAGACATACGATGTGACCAGAGCTCCCAACTCCAAAATGTCAAGTGTCACCACAAACAAGTACACAACTAACTAGGCACCCAGTGGCCATACGGTGACTCTTGTGACTCTCCACAGAGGGTGGGAAAGAGGGGAGTGTTAAGACTAATTAACACTAAAAGGAAGAGGTGAGATGCCTGTACTCTAAAGTTAAGATATTTGCAAATGGATGAGGTAATTCTTGGAACCTGAGCAACATCACCTCAGCTTACCCCAATCAGGCTCCTGGGCTGAGAGGTCAGTTTTGTGGGTGAACCCAGGGTTTCCTAAGTATAAGGGGAAAAGCTTAGCTTTTTCCTGCTCTAGTTCTGTATCCCGGTTAAGAGTGCCTTCCAACCTTCACCCCAGAGCAGTCCTTGGAGTCTAAGGACTCAAGGCTGGCCTAGGCTGAGTGGCCCAAAGTCAAATTCTGATGGCCATGAGGAGCTCTAAAGAGCTCCCCATCCTTTAGGAATGCTTTGGAAATGACTCTCCAAAAGGTTTTTTCAGGTAATCGCAAACCACCTTTGGTTCCAAATGAGCCCTCTAGAGTGCTATAGGCTCAGGCAAGTTCCTCTGGCTTGTTCTGGTTATAACTCATATTTTGGGGAAGCTCCCAGAGCCCACAGAATCCCACTAAAGTTAGGGTGCATTCTTCACCTAGCAGACACAAAGCAGCCAGAGAATATGAAACTGCGTCCAATGAGTCCATTTATGACTCTCAGAATGGTGGCAAGGGAGCCTCTCAGCAGCTGTGATGTGATTACTGAGCAGGGATCAGCAGTTGCAGGGTGACCCAGTGGCCCAACCCCACAGAACACACCACACACCAGGAAAGCAGACCCCTGGCTGAACACCAGATCCTAGCTTGGGACCGACCAGCAGTGGCTAGTTAGAGGTATGCACTCAGGACCAAGGCTCACTCACTTCTCCACAGACATGCATTCACTTACTCCACCAGGAAAGGAAAAAAATAAGTTAATTTACTTTTTATTGCCTCAGAATTCCACGGTTTAATGTAGCTGTCAGTTTGAGTGCTGTGCAGCTGCTGGCCGATACAATGCAGCCCAGGCCAGCCCAGGTGACTGGGGAAACACATTTCACAGAAATGAACCAACACACACTCTTGGCTGGTTGTTTGGGACATATTGACTTGGGGAATCAGATTAACCCTTCGGGCTGGAGTTAGTTCTGCAAACAACATTAGCAAAGTAGCTTCAGTCTAAGGAACTGAGAAGCCATGGTTCTCAGGTGGACCAGTGGATTTCTGTGTTTCTACAATTTTCTCATGTGAGATGTTATTCGACTACAACATGCTCTGAAAGATTAAGGTATGAGCTATGTGAGGCAAATTATACCACAACGATCTACCTCCTTCCTAAAACTCATTAACAAAAGGCCGATCGGCCAGCTTTATAGGGAAGAGGTCAGGTAGGAACTTTTCTGCAAGCTCCATCCAGGGCGGGGCTGAGGGAGGAAGACAGTTTGGCAAGTGGAGCACTAAGGCCTGACCAAGGCTCAGGCCATCCTTTTGGCAAGTCTGAGGAAGACTGAGCCCCCACACACCCCTTCATATTTTTACTGGGGGAACAGGCTGACTGGTGATTAATATCAAGTACAATGACCCCATGTTACAAGCCTGCAGGGGCCTGTGGAGGTGGCCATTTCCTGTGTAATACCAGCTTGTTTAAACACTAACATTCAAACTCCACAGCTGCAGAACAAACCCGGAAAGACTTGAGTGAGAAGAAGCCCTGCATTGTGCTTTGGAGCTATGGAAGATCAGAGAAGTAGTACAGATGGGAATCAATTTGGGTCTTTTGGTTCCTGGGATGAGGAGCTCTGGAAATATAGCCAAGATGGCATGAAAACTAGGCATAAGAAAGCTAAAAAAGGGAAAGTGCTTGGACTATACACAAAGAGGAAAGAAAAAAGACTGTAACAAGAGGTATGCAATATCTTCCTTTCAAAACTTGTTTGCCTGTGGACCACCCTACTTTAACCCACAACTCTCCACAAAGGGTTCAATGGTCAACCTAAGACCATTGTAGTTCTGGAGGACTTCTGGCCCAAATGGAGAAAACTATAGGAGGTGAGCAGCTCATAGCAGAAATCTGACAAGTCAACTTGGGCCCTTGGTAGAGGGCCCAACTTAAATTAATTTGCCCCATATGGCAAGTCAAATCTGAAACTCAGACACCCCACGTTAGCCCAAGAACATAAACTTCTCTGTGTTCTAAGTGCAGCTGGAGCCCTATGGCCAACAACAGGTCACAGTAACCTCACTCCAGGATTTCTCAAGTACCTTTACTACGCCTCCCTCAACCTCTATCTAGGTCAGTGCCTTCTTTGATTTCAGTTCTCCCAAGCTACATTATAGTCTCTGTCACATCACTGGGGTGTGTTAAACCCATCAGCACTGTGTGTTTGGGAAAGGGCAGCCCCCATGGGACCTCGACATCTCCACAGCATGAGTGGAGCCCTCAGCGGCCTCCCTGGTGCGGATTCTCACGGTTCCCGCCTCTCTAAATTTTAGCTGTAACCACTCCAACACGTCTTCTTAGTTTAGCACACACTGGACCCAAATGACCTCAGCCCAGAGCTGGAAAGTACTCTCCCTGGGGTCAGCTGCTGTACCCTGCTGGGGTCAGGCTGAAGCCTTAGACCAACACCCCTTCCTCTCACAAGGAGTCCTGTGGGAAGAATGGGGAGGGGACAGAGGCCCCTGCCATGAGAGATATCACGTGTGCCCCACACTCAGCACTTGGAGGAAGAGGAACCCCCTGGTGCCAGGCTGTACTGCTGACGCCCTAACCCGGAGCCAGGGAGACTGGGTGGGGAGCCAGGGTAGCAAAGGGGCTTCCCACAGTCACCACCACTTCCTTCAGGGAAGTGCTGATGGTCTATTACTTAGTGACCTCCTAAAATGCCCTTTTGGGAAGATGTATTAAGCGTCCTTGAAGGGGTGCTGATTAGACTTGGGATCAGTTCTTATTTCAGAGCTGCCTTAGGAGGGTGAGTGAACTAGCTGTTTCTTAATCCAAGAATTTCTATCTCATCCTATAGGGTCAACACATGTAGACTCCCTGAGGAAATTAGCTTACTGAATACTCCCTACATATCCCTATGTCTCCCTATGTGACAGCACCTCAGAGAGCTTCCTATAAGCCTCTTCCAGCATGCTCTGTAGACTATACAAGACAAGCCATGGAAAAGCAGCAAGTCCAGGAATTTCTGGAGTTTTTTTTTAATAGTACTCCAATCCAACAGTGTGATAAATGCATCCGAACTACAATTAGGAAGATATATAGCATCAGAATGCGAAGGTCTGGGCAGCCTGGTGAAACGCGGGCTCTCCAGAGCCCCAGCTATGTTTCCCATTATGTAACCCTGGTCATGGGCAGACAGCCAGACTCCAAATGAAAAAGAGACTCTGGCTTGGCACTGGTTCTATTTTCCTATCCTCATTCGGGGTCAGCGCAGTGTCATACAGCTGCAGAGAAAGCTCTGGGGATTAAACCTGGGAAAGCCTCCAAGACCAGGACCTGGGTTCAAGTACCAGCTGAAAGCAATAAACCAACTGCCACAGCTGGGCTAGGTTTGGATGTTCTCAAAGTCCCCTGACTCTTTCACTTACTGAGAACTAGAGATCAAGATGAGGGAAGATTTGGCTTCAGCAGAGAAGATGAAATGAGGTAGGCTGGCCTACTGCCCTAGCCTTGCCAAAGGTCCTGGGATGCAAGAGGTCACTATGCTTAGACTTGTGGAAGCCTGTTGCTCTGTTCCTTTCTGTTACCTGACATTCACAACTTCACTTATGCTCATTTGGTAGCTGCCTTTCCCTTCTAATAAGAGATCTGGCATAGAAACTATGTGCTCCCCCCAATCAGTAGATGGCCCCTCCAAACATTGTGGTCTGTTCTAAATAGACCAAAGCACTTGACACATAAGAGTATGGTGGCCCAAGGCAACTTTCCACACCCTGCTATAATCCTTTGTACCATAATCTCCTGGGATGTAAAGCCATTTATTACAACAGGTATAAATTGGAAGTCAACCTACTAACATGCTGACCAAGCACACATACTCAAGTGCCACTGTGTAGGAAGGTCCTGAAATCTTGCCTGTATCACTCTGCAGTATTGGTGATGGTCTATAATTAATTGTTATTCTAAGTGTTTCACATGTGCCTAAGTGGTTACTGCCTAAAAAAAGTAGATTTGACCAGAATAAAAGAAGAATATGGGCAAGAGGAGAGAACTAAGGAGACTAATGATGGACTTTGGAATACCTTTAGGAAAGTGAAGGATGCTTCAAAATGATTCTCAAATTATGTAAGGAAAGACAGTAACAAAACAGAGACAGAGAGTAACATTAAACCAATGTGTCAGGAGATTACTGGGGGGAGAGGGTTTCATGGAGAAACACACTAAAATGTAGGCTTTCTGGCCACCTCATCAATGAGGGGTTTGTCTTCACAGAAAACAAATACACAAGACCAATGAGAGCGTGTGATGCAGAGGTGGGAAGTGGAAACCCTTTCCTTCCTACTCTCTTGAGAGCATTCCTAAACCCTCCAAAATGAAGATCACAGAAGGACCTTAAGAGTGTCAGAAGGGTTACTATTCTGACAGCTACCGATCTAGAGTACATCATTCCTTATAGTCAAAAAAAAAAAAAAAAAGGTGAAATATCAGCAGGTATAAGATGCAACTTTGAAACCCAGAGAACCAGCATACTTTGCCAATCTCTCAACCACAGTATTTACTCAGTATGTGTTAGGTGGCTATATGAGAAACTTGAAAAGGAAGAAGATAAATTCATATTCCACTCTTCCAGTGCCTGGATCTGAAGGCTGTGAGGTAGGACTATCCTCAGTGGTTGTCAGGCCAGGTTTGCTCTGTCCAACAGTGGCAACAGGCCTCAAAACCACCATGCCTTGTGGTCAGGCACCAGGACAACACTTCTCCTCCTTTATGCTTAAATTTGCATTCCAGAGACAACCAGTGCTAATCCTGCGGAGAGAATACAGAAGGATGCTCTATTCTCTACCATACTGACCTCCTTAGCCTAGACTAGATTCATCTGAGAGTAAGTGGTGCCCACAGCAATAGGAACTTGTTTATTGGGCAATCAGATTCAATACATTATCTGGTCAGATTTGCTCCCCTTGTGAAAAAGTCTAAAGAGACTAAGCAAATCTGTCAAGTATCCCAACCCCTTCTGTCTCTCTGTAGCCCAGGAGGTGAAGCCTGGCTGGGGATGGCTGTAACTCAGGACCACGTGCCCAGCTGCTGATTGAGCCCTTGCCCAAAGATGGGCAGCAGCTTGCAAAAGCCGGCAACGGGCCATTTGCTGCAGCATCCAAAGAAAAAAACAGACTCAGCACCTCAAGCAAATGAGGCCCAGCACTTCCTGTGTGAGCTTTCCATTTCCTCAGCCAAACAAAAGCCAAAGGGAACGAGAGAGGGAGGAGGGATGAGAGGAGACAGCCGCAGAAGAGAGTTAACAGGCCCAATGGTCCAGGATATGGGTAAACAGGGGCTGGATGGACCATATCTAAGGGACTTGTGGTTGTGAGGTGAGGTGACCCAGAGAGAACCCAGGCTTCAGGGACAAACAGTCTGCCTCCATACCCCCTGAAAGGAAGGGAGAAAACTCTGTGACTCCTGCATATGCTCAGAAGCAGTGGCTTCAGATACTTGGAGAGCTGAGCGTTTCTTTGTCATTTTCTTCCCAAAATTGCAAATTGCCTAGCTGGCATTATAGATTAACAGCCTGAAAATTTTGAGGCTGTACATGTTAACTCATTGAGAAACATGGCTGGGAAACAGCTGACTCCTAGCTCATATGTCTATCAGTTCATTTGTGTGGCTCCAGATACCCAGTTCAGGGCTTAATCCTGGTTCATGAGGCCAGAGCCTAGAATGCACTATGGAAAATCTAGGAGGGTTTACAGAAGGATGCAGAGAACTGTTTGAAGCTGTGAGCCTCACTCACACAGTTACAGAATTAGAGCTAGGGAGGCACAGAGAAAGAGGGTCAAACATCTTGGGGTGAAGAACAAGCAAGCTGAGGAACGAAAGGGTAGGAAGAGTCAGACTACAGAGTCCACAAAGAAAGATCAGTAACTGCTAGCCAGAAATCTCTGCATTAGCATTCTCTCTGTGGGTCACCCATGAGTAGAGCCTCATACTGCTGGCCCCCAGCCCAGAGAAGCACCTCTCCCCACACCCTAGAAGTGCTGTCTGCCGGAGCCTACGTCTCCACACTGTATCCTTCAATATTTCCCCCTCCCAGAGGAGCCCTGGAGAAGAATGATGACATGCTGGGTATGGATGCTTGTTACCAAACACACACATACATACATACCCATCACAGATCCAGAAGGAGATCAGAGTGCACTACTCCTGCCAGAGACCACAATACAAAGAATGGAGATGGAGGGAGGGAAAGGAGAAATAGGCAAAGACAGGAGAGAGAAAAACTAAGACAGAGGCAGTGACAGAGGAGGAGAAAGGGACAAGGAGGAAGAGAGATGGACAGTCAACAGTTGACCAAAGACAGGCACCAACATACACATACATTAAGAGAATATCATGCAAACACAAATGCACAGGCACAGTGACATTAATAAAAAAAAAAAAAGGGACATTTGGAAACATGGATGTTGATCAGAAGTTGTGAATTTTTTCCATAATGGACTAGATAGTGAATATTTCAGGTTTTGCAAACCACAAGGTCTCTGTTGCAACTACTGGGTTGGCCAAAAAGTTTGATGTTTTCCAAGAGATGGCTCTAAGTAGTGCTTAGTTATCTTTAACTTCATTTGAAACAATTTTTGTTAGATGATACTGTGACAGCTATCATATCAATGTGCACTTTAAAAATTTTTATCAAAATTTTATCAAAATTCAGTAGACAAAGAAGGGGAGCAGTTTAGTCAAGGAACTAGCATGGAAGAACCATGGACATGAACAACAAGTGGGACTGACTTTGGTGAGGAGTGGGTGGGTGGGGGAGCGGAGAGAAGAGAAGGGAAATGGGATGGATGTAATACAACAATAAAATTAAATTTAAAAGAATTGGTGAACTTTCATGTAGCTGTTTTAACATTGAAGATGAAAGAAAATAAGCAACATTTTTGGCATATTATGCTTTATTATTTCAAGACAGGTAAAATGCAACTGAAACTCAAAGATCTGTGCAGTGTATGGAGAAGGTACTATGACTGCTCAAATGTGTCAAAAGTGGTTTTTGAAGTTCATGATGGAGATTTCTTGTTAGACGACGCGCCATGGTTGCATAGACTGGTTGAAGTTGATAGTGATCAAATTGAGGACAATCAACATTACACCATGTGGGAGATAGGTGACATACTTAAATTATCCAAATCAATAAAGTTACTGATGAAAATGAAAAATGTATCTTTATTTTATGGAAAAAAGCCATTTGAACTTTTTGGCCAACCCCCAATACTATCAATTCTACTGGTGCAATGTGAAAGCAGCCATAGATTAAGTGCAAACAATACTAAGCATGACTGTGTTCCAAAATGACTTTATGGACACTGAAATTTGACTTCCATATCATTTAAATAACTTACTATTATTTAAAAAATTTTTCTCAATAATGAAAAAAGCATAAACCATTCTTAGCTCATGGGCCATACTTCACTAACTTCTGATACAGACACACAAAAACAGCTGAGGCAGACAGAGTACACAAAGAGACAGAGGCAAGCAGAAAGGGACAAGTCAAGATAGACAGTGACAGGCAGGAAGGAGAGGCAGAGTCAAGCAAGCAGTAAGTGGGGCAGACAACAGGACAGAGTTGCAGCAGTTAGGTAGGTACAGGCATACCCACATGCACAGAAACCCCCTTCAACAGAGAGACCCAGTCACAGACAAACATGAACATAAGTACAGGTGGTCTTGGACACAGACATTCCGGCAGACATACAAATACATACTCCCACAGGAAAGAGTCACACAGAGACATGGAAGGACCAAGCAATGATGGACTGACATGGACCCAGATACAGAGAGATAGACACACATTGATACAGACCCCTGGGGACACATGAACCCTACAAACAGATCCACACACCCAAGGACAGACAGAGACACAGGTATAAGTATGAACATATGAACACAACACATGGACATACACATAGATAGACATGGGCAGGCATATTGAAAGACCCTTAGATAGATTATTAGCGATTGAAGCACAGAGACCCTTACCTTTAAATACACTCAGACACACAGAGACAAACAGACCCAAATAGGTACACAGATATAATGCACACAGAGATACAGACAAGAGAAACAGCCATATGCAGTTGCACAACAATGTGAATGTAAAATGACACTGAATTATACACTTAAAAATGGTTAACATTGGGCCCTGGCCAGGTAGATCGTTTAGTGAGAGCATCGTCCTGATACACCGACGTCACAGGTCTGATCCCTGGTCAGGGTACATACAAGAATGAACCAATGAATGCATAAGTAAGTGGAACAACCAATGCCTCTATTGCTCTTTCCCACCCTTTTCCCTCCCTCCCTTTCTTTCCTTTCTCCTTCCTCTCTCTCTCTAAAGTCAATGAATAAAAAAAATGTTTAATGGTTAAGATGGCAAGTTTTGTTATATATTTTTAAGTTTTTTGTGTTATAGATATATAATTTTTACCACAATTCTTAAAAGAAAAGAGGCATACAAACAAACAGATCTACATAAAGACACTCAGGCATACATAGCCACCCAACAAATGCTCTGGTAGAGACACTGAAATACAGAGGCAGGGAGAAGGAAGTGGGGTGTGCTGATGAGACATGGAAACAAGATAATGGAATAGAGATGCATGCATTCACCCTTCCTTCCCCATATACGTCGTGAGAGGAAGGCCAGGAGACAGAGTGCTTAAGACAACACAAGAAGCAATGAGAGCCTGAAAGATGCATACAGATAAACTAAAAGGGAGGGAAAGAAACAAAGTCTCTCACATGCACACTGACATCAAGAGGTAGCTGCAGAAAGTGAGCATGAACAATAAGAAGTGAATGAGAGAGCAAGAGCAAGGAAAAAGAACAAAAGAGAACAAGCTGTGGAGTGAGAGAAAAGGAGAAACTGAGACAGGAGGAGGAAAAGCCTAGAGGATAGGCAAAAATAACCTAAAACATCAGGAGATAAGGATGGTGTTCAAGGAAGAGAAAAACCAAAGTTAAATGAGGGAGGGGAGAGAGAAACAAGGGGCTGGGGGTGGAAGGAGAGAGACAGCTGAGAACACAGAGGGCCAAGGCCAGCAGTGCTGAAAGAAAGAATAGGCTGACTCACTGTGAGGGCAGATCCAAGGATGTGGGTGGAGGGTTCCAGGTATCTGGGTAGCCAAGCATCCAATCTGACCAGACTTTCACACTGGGGAGCAGTTCCTTCAGGTCCGGGACAAAGGAAGACACCTTGATGTCATCTTGGTCATCCTCTTCCTCAGGAGAGGACGGCTGAGCTGCAGAAGCAAAGGGTGAGAGCTGGGCCTATGTCTGCTGTAGCCCCCGTGAGGCCTGGGGCGCTGGGACGGCAGCAAGCTCTTAGGGAAGGGAGACCAAGTCCACTGGAAAGCTGGGCCCAGAAGCGAAGGACAAGTGCCAGCACCTAGAAGGATTCTGAAAAGCAGGACAAAGAGAGAGCCAGTGCACTGGGTCTGCCCCTGCAGAGAGCTGTTTCTGCTCCACTATGGCCTGGCTGCAGCTGCTACTCTACTCTCTAGCCCCCTGTTCTAGCTTTCCTTTAGCACAGCACTAAGAAGGCACCAGAGTTCCTGCCAAAAATGCATAGCCTGAATTTGATCATGGGGAAATATCAGAGAAATCCATACTGTGCAACAGTCTACAAAATAAATGACCTGTACACTTAAAAATGTCAAGGTCATAAAGCACAAAGAAAGATCGAGAAACCATTCCAGATTGAAGGGGACTAAAGAGGCATCACATGTAAATGCAAAGTGTAATGCTGGAGTGGATCCTAGATCAGAAAAAAACATATTTTTAGAACAATTGATACAAACTGAATGAGGTCTGTAGATTCAATAATAGTACTATATCAGTGTTGGTTTCCTGGTTGTGATAACTGTACTGTCATGTAAGAGAATGTCCTTGTTATTAGGAAGTACACAATCAAGTATTTGGGGGTAAAGGGCTACCATGTCTGCAACTTAAAATCAAATGGGTCAGAAAAAAATAATAAGCATTAAGTAGAGGTATGTGTATGGAAAGACAGAGTTTATAGCAAATAGGGTGAAGGGTATGTAAGAGTTCTTTGTATAATTCTTACAACTTTTCTATAAATTTGAAATTGTTTCCAAATTAAAAGTTACCCCCACCCTCCCTCAAAAATAAATAAATAAAATAAATGGCCGCCTCAGAGGATGGAGGCATTCACAATGCTGACGGCTACAGGAGGATGACAGAGGGGCCAAACTATTCTCAAGTACTAATCCAAGAGATGAAGGAAAGGTACAACCTTAGCTCTGCCTTACATGGCTCAACAATCAGGACTGGGATTCTAAGGCAGCCTTAAATGATACAGGACACTGCTTAACTCAAGGGCTAAAAACAGTCCCTTCTCTAGTCCAGTGAGTCTCCCAAGATGGCTGGTCCATAGCTGTTATAACACCCACCAGGTACCAGACAAAGAAAGACCTACAGATTAAGGGGGAAATCGAAAACGTCAATTATGAACAAAAAGGGAAACTCACTTTTCTGTTTTTTTAAAGTGGCAGCAATTTGCAGCCACTCGTAGGTACAGGGAAAACTCTAATTACTAAAGCAGAAAAGAGGAAGGGACACCCTGGCTGTTGGCACAGTGGATAAGGTGCCGGCCTGCTAACCCAAAGGCCGCTGGTTCGATTCCCAGTCAGGGCACATGGCCTGGTTGCAAGCCAGGTCTCTGGCCAGCTCCGTAGCTGGAGGCAGATGAAAGGCAACCATACATTGTATTTTTCTCCCTCTCTGTCTCTCTCCCTTCCCCTCTCTCTAAAAATAATAAATAAAATATTAAAACAAAAACAAAAACAAAAAAAAAAAAAAAAAGAAGAAGAAGGGAATAGTTCCACAAGGAGGAAAGAGGGCCGTTAAAGTAATCTGACTGGAAAAGGAGGTGGGACTAGATAGGTGGACAAAAGGAAGAGGGGATTTTGGGAAGGAGAAGGATGGGGTTGAGGGAGAAGACACTAAGAAAGCAGCGTGGCATTCTGAGTTTATTGTGACAGGGCCCAGGCAGCTGGAAAGCCAACCAATCAGGGGGTCTCTCATCTGCTTACCTTTGGCAGACTCCTTAAGTAAGTGGGTGCAGCGCCTCACCAAGAGAGAAAACATCGCCAAGCCTAGGGCTGCAGCTTGCTCCTGGATCACAGAGCGACACTCCTCTGAGAAGCAGTCTGAGGAGAGGCAAATGAAACTCCATCAGTAACCTGGGGACTAAGGGCTACTCTTCCTTACCTCACTAGGTACATAATCCTTGGTCACATCACTGAGCTCCTTTTCCTCACCTAAGACTGGGGGTAGTAATATTTCCTCTGTCAAAGGGTAGTTGGAAGAATGAATAAAATAACAGATACAGAGCACTTCATGATGCCTATTGTATGCGTAAGCCCTCAAAAGGTTATTATAGGGATCAACTATATCTGTATCATATCATTTCCCCAGAACCAGTTACCCCAAGGTGGACAGTTTGAGTTGGGGCTGAAGGCTCTCTGCCTTTAATAGTTGGCTATAGGCCAGAGTTACAAAAACTCGTATTTAATTAATTAACTCAGTCTCTGTAATGTATACATAGCAAGAGTACAATCACTGATTAAAAACAAACATA
>PVIW01005395.1:53346-107854 GCA_004026585.1 Noctilio leporinus
ATAAGGCGCCGGCCTGCGAACCCAAAGGTTGCAGGTTCGATTCCCCAGCCAGGGCACATAACCAGGTTGCAAGCCAGGTCTCCAGTCAGGTCTGTGGCTGGAGGCAGGTGAAACCCAACCATACATTGATGTCTCTCTTCCTCTCTGCCTCTCTCCCTTCCCCTCTTTCTAAAAATGAAATAAAATCTTAAAAAAAAAACAAACAAACAAACAAACATACAAATTTAAAAGTTATCTTCCTGAATCACAACTTTTGGTCCCACGTACCTCCTCTATGTTCCTCCTCCTGAGAGAATATATGACACTTATAAATAACCTATTTGCACGGAAAGAGTTGCTTGTATATAGGACAGTACATGGCATTCAATAAACACTTAATCTGTACTAGTGTTTATTTTCACAAGTTCTTTCCCCTAGAGCTTAAAACTGAATCTGGCTCCCAATACTAGCACCTCTTCCCTCTGTTCACTGTCTCTGCCTGGCTAACTCCTTCTGAAGCCACCTTAGTGGTGGTCGGACTATTATTTGGCATAAGCTACATATACACCACTGCCTGCACATACTCCTTGCTGAGTGGCTCTCCCTGATAGCCACTTCATCCAGACTTGAGAGGAATTGGTGACAGCAGTCCAATCTTCAGCCTTAGAGGAAGAGACACCCGATGCACAAAGAAGATGAAATCAGGGGCCAGGCTAACTCCCTCTGGCAGCAGTTAATCTATAAATTCCCTCTGTAATACAGGAGAACACTCAGAATCTCCAAGTGTTAAAAGGATAATTAGCCAC
The DNA here is from genome assembly GCA_004026585.1 of Noctilio leporinus. Lineage (NCBI taxonomy): Eukaryota > Metazoa > Chordata > Mammalia > Chiroptera > Noctilionidae > Noctilio > Noctilio leporinus. The sequence goes on from PVIW01005395.1 coordinate 54,132, forward strand.
ATGTTTGATCTCAGTCCCTACCTGCAGTTTAACCTTGATAACCATGGGAGAGCCCCCTCCCTATTCTTCAAATTGACACCAGTATTGTCAAATGAGGCCTGAATGAAGTCTTTACTCCAGTTATTCCTGTATTTGCCACAGGAGCAAACATGATTCGAGTATACAAAGCCATCTCCAAACCAGTACTGAAAACCATGGGAATCAGAAGGAGCAGGCTACTGCTCAGAAGGTCTCAACATACGAATAGCATAAGCGAAGCAATTCTTTGTGGCTTTCCAGCCATCCTACCATAGGCCCAAATATCACCCTCTTAATTTCCACCTCTACTGAGGCAGGCAGTAAGGAAGTGGTAACAACAATCCTTGTGATTAGAATAGATCACCACTGGTAAGGCCCTAACCCTCTGTTAGAGACAGAAAACAAGTATCTAAGAACCAAGAGGAAAGAGCATGGAAAATAGGAAAGGGGAAGATGTAGAAACCATCCCAAGGAAAGCTGCCAACACCTCCCCTCCACCCCTTTGATAGGCAGCACTGTCTAGACATACCATCCCCACCCCGCCCAGGCTCCTGCCAAACACTGCCAGCAGCCTGCCTCTAATTAGCAACAAAACCTGAAATGGAAGAGCAAGTCCAGAAGAAACTAGGACAGGACAAGTGAAGGCCACAGCCTGGTAGATGACACATGGAGCACACATCAGTGTTCCCTCATCAAATGGGCATTTAGGCAGAAGTTACCTGCACACAGGAGGCCCTTAGACTGGATAGGGGTGGAGGGGTCTTGGCTCCAAGAGACTAGTATTTTGAGAAGCCCAAGGCTACAATAAGACACTCTCATTAGCACAGATAATAAGATGGGGCAAGGAAATGACTTTCACCAAGCCCCTTCTATTTTTATAACAAATGACAATCTCAGGGTAGACTATTTCTCAGAATTCAAAGTGGGGGCTAGGGCTGAAGGGAGAGACTGAACTGCATTAACAGCAATGACACCTGTGGCCTCTGGGGAGTCCAGGGTGGCTCATTTTTAAAGCCTCTTCTAATAAGGTCTGGGGACCGGGCTGGGGAGCAACAACTTGAGCCTCTTTGCAGCAGAGGTCAGGAAAGGCTCAACCACCCTCAGAGCAGCAGCTGAACGACAGCTTCATAACTACTCTGCTCTTGGCCATGGTTGTATCACCTCAAACCTTTCCCTGCCTCCCACATTCCCAGGACAGGGCCTGACAGCACTCCCAGCTGGGTGTCTGGTCTGATTTAAGGAAAAGTAAAAACCACTAAGCTTTTCTGTTCTGATCAAGCGAGCGTTAATGCCACAGCTATCTGGGGGTCAGAAGGCCTAGGTTTCAGTCAGCCTTCTGATGGACCACTTCATGTGGAGTACTTCTGTAGGGCTTGCCCACCTCCATGACTCAATGGTACCACAAGCACATGCTGTAAGACTACAATGTGCTCGACTCTGTACTGAGTATTGTGGAGAACATGGCTACAAATGAAACAGGGTCTCTATAACCACAGGACATTTCAATCAAGCTGGGGGGGGCGGGGGGGCAGTTATTTACTCAAGTAATCACGGCATCTTGAACCTGGTGTCTCAGCTGGTCCGAAAGTTGTGGGTTATTGTTAAGCTGAACTCAGTATCTCCAGTGAGAAATACATTAAGTGTTATGGCATCTTCAAGAGATGCTCTTCACCTCACCTGGGCCTCTGTGGGCTAGAAGTCATATGATGCCACTCCTGGAAAAGTATTCACTCTTACAAGTGGGTAGAAAAACAGCATCCAGATTCCCAGAGTCCACCCACTTTAGGGGCAGACCTGAGAAACTGGCCCCGGTCTGACAAATGCCCAATATATCCCTAGAGTTGGGCTGGGCCAGACCAACAAATGATGTGGGGTGGGGAAGGAAAAAGCATTGTTTGCCTTGGTATTTGCTTGGGTTCCTCTGGCTTTGTGTCAGGTAGCAAGAGCCTGACATGAGCTGAAGAACTCATTAACATTGTGAAACAGCCTTTCCCCTTCTTTCCAAAAGCAGACTTGCTCAGGATTTAAGGGGATGGTTTTGGCTAAGAAAGTCAGATGAAAATATTTCTTACCAAGAAAGTTACCCCAGGTCTGAATTTAGTTTTGCCATTTCCCACATGCTCTCAGATGGGCAGGTGACCACTACTCCCACTGTTCCAGTGGCTAGATACCTGCTCAGGCAAAAATATTCTTCCTGCTCCTATGTAACAGGGAGACTTGCTCATTTTTCTGAGAACATATTCATGGAAAACATAAACCAACTGTCGTCAAAGTTGTATGAAATCAGGAAATGGAGCGACCGGGAGAAGGCTGCCATGTGGCCGGATGTTATGTATTTCTAATTAGTGCTATACATCTTTCAACAGCAAGTGTCCTTCTGCTGGGAAACACAACACACTGCCCTTGTTATTGTAACTGTCAGAGAAGTGCTTAAACAGATAATCTCCAGGAAAAGTGATAAACACGTCCCCTCTCCAACCAGTGTGTGTGTGTGACGGTGCTGCCAAAGCAAAGCTGTGCTTGACGGCTCCAGGATGGCAAAGCATCCTCCTGCAGGAAACGGGAGTGAGGCACAAGGGGTGGAGAAGGAAGAGGAGGGGAGGGGAGGCGGGCCCACCTGCTTGGACCCTGTAAGCCCAGTAAAGGGACAGTGGTTCAGAACCATCACTTCTAATCAACTCCTGAGTCAGAGAAAGATTTGGAGGAAGCCAGTATCAGTAGGGATGAGGTCTGGCTAGTTAAAAACAAAAAAAAATCTGGCACCAATGGAACAAGCAGAATCCCCTGGTGTACACAGCCAGTTTCCTGGCAAGAGGAGAAAAGTAATGAAGGGAAGACACAGGATGGGTAACACATAAGTCTGATACCCTGGCAGCAGCAGAAGGAATTCACAGAGAGCACTGGGGTCCACTAGCCATTCCAGCAGAGAGAACCAACTATTTGTTTGGCTGCTTCACTAACAGTTGGAGAAGAATGGAGGCAAGACCACTTATTCACTGAGCTCCTCCCCACCCGCTCTTCCCAAAGAGAGGAAATGAATGGTCAGTCACCTCCAAACTAATACCACCTGGAGGCGATTTGTTGGCTCTTATCTTTCAGACATAAGGCTGCTTTTCTCATGAGTCAGTCACCAGTCAGACACAGGGCTGGCACAGTTCCTGAGCAGCCCACCAAAACCTCCTTGTGTACAGGAAGTGGGCAGTGAGAGCATCTTTCAACTGCTGCTATTTGAGCCACAGTTCTGTGGCAGCTGCTGGCTGAAGAGGAGGTGGACGAGGCAGTCACTGTAGAGGAACCAGACAAAATCTCAGAGCAAAAGCAAAGAAGTCCATGCCATCAAGGCATAATTTCATTCCCTGAGGAGAATAAATGAGTCAGAAGAATCAAGCACCAATACACTAAGAACATTATTCGTGCACAATGGCAGAACACAGTAAGGATGACTGGGTGGAAGGCAAGACATGACGTATCCCGAACGGTGCAGCTGAGACAAGACAGAGGCATGTGGAAGATGTTTCCTCCCTGAGAGCCTTACTGTCATGTCTGTTACTCCTTTTAAATTTTCTGGGATTGTAAAACTCTAACTTCTTTTAGTAGTTAGAAGTGGGGACAAAGGAAATCCCAACCTCATAACAAGGTGACCTCTCCCATTATTTCTAAAAACATTTATTTGGGTGCCTAATTTTGGAGGACAGAAAGGAAAATAGGATCCTGTCAATGGGAGGATGATAATCTAATGAAGAAGGAATACAGATACCCAAATAACTGTAATTCAAAACAATGTATTACATGCCATAAGGAAGATGGAAATGAGATGTTCTCTGCTACCTGAGGGAAAGAAAATAATTTCCAGCTAGTGTGTATCAGGGGGTTCATAGAAGAAAGCATTTCTGAGCAAGGCTGCAGAAGATAAAGATGGGACTGGCAGGATAAAGGAGGGACTGGTTGTACTAAAGAAACACGTAGGTAGGGACACATCAGGTACGTTCCCAGGCAGCAAGCACTGTGCTCAGCCTGCTGTGGAACAGGACCACAGGCTATAGCAAAGAACACATATTTGCTCAAGGTTTCTGAACGAAGCAGAGGTGAGTACTGCATGAAGAGTAATCTAGTTAAAACTCTTGGGATATATTAGGGTAGCTAGAAAAAGGTAACAGGAAGGGAGACCAGTTGGGAAACTAACAGGGCATGAATTTATTTGAATTAAGAGAAATTATATGTATAGTACTTCAATAAACTTTATAACGCCAAATAAATGTAACATCTATCTTATAAGAAAGGTAGAAAATGAAGAGTAAAGGAGTGCAGATGTCAGAAATGCTGCAGAAAGGAAATCAAGAGAAGATGGAGATTATGTGGGGGAGGGAAGGGATGACCAGGAACAGGACAAAAACTCTCCCATTGATAATCTCAGCAGGTTGCTGAGGATCCTGAGACCTCAAAGGATAACACCCACCAACAAGGCAGAAATGGGATTGCAGAACACCTGGAGGGAAGGAGGTGTGCATAAAGGAGTCCCACAGCTCCTGCCCACTTGGCTCTGGGCCAGTCCTGTCTTTCCAGAACAAAGACACTTCAGGGGGTCAGAAATACTTGAGGAAGACCTTGCATAAGGAGGCCTGGGAAGTCTGAACTGGCTCTCCCTGTGGAAGCCATTAGATATTCAGCACTTCATTTGTTTCCAATTCTTGTATGAGTGCAGCTCCAGGCTGTGGGGTGAGAGGCTCCTCTCTGACGTAATCAGGAAGCAGCTGCAAAATTAAGGAATCCCTCATGACATCATAAAAAGGGTCGATGGTTTACTGGGGAAAGTATAAAAATTAATTACATATTCCCACATGATTCCCTTCCCCTAAATCTGTACACACCCCCTCCCACCCCCACACATTCTCCCATCAACAACATCCAGAAGCCACCTCACTGAACAGGGTCCAAAAGGGCAAACAAAACCCAGGAAGAGAAAGTTCTTTGATGTACCCACTGTCTGCCCCATGCATTCAGAATGTAACAAGTGATACCTTGTCCAGGAATTTTTATACATGTAACATGTTTCCTAACAAAATTATAAGCCCCTTGAGGAAAATAGCTATGTCAAGACTTCATGTCCTTGAAAATTAGCACTATGAAGGGGTTCAAGAAATGTCTGTTGTTCATAACAACATGTATACTTGCCTCTCATTTGTGAATTCTAACCACAAACAATATGATTCCACTGTGGCCAGAAATAATTGTCTCAAAGCTGCGCAAAAGATATTCTCCTCTGCTGACAGTTAAGGACAGGCTCAAAGAAGTTAAATGACTTGCCCAAGGTCATGGAGCCAGCAAGTGTCAGAACTGGGATTTGAATTCAGGTTTGTTTGCTTCTATACCCACAGTTTCCATACCTAGCTTTCAAATGCCTGCAATTCAAGCTTCAAACTCTAACTGCTCTACCAGTCTTTGCTATGGATATGAAAACCTCAGACTATTCCAACCACAATTCTGCACAAAAAGCTGATACCAACTAAGTGGAAAGCAAAATTTAGAACATAACACCATTTACAATAATTCCAATGAAATTAAATACTTACACATAAACCTAATAAAATATGTAGAGGATCTCTATACTGAAAATTGCAAAATGCTGATAAAGGAAATCAGAGAGGGCCTAAATAACTGAAGAGACTTACCATGTTCATGAACTGGAAGAGTCAACACTATAGAGATGCCAATTTTCCATAAAAAGATTTATAGGTCTGTCACAATTACTATCAAAATCTCAGCAAAGTCTTTTTTAGACAAAGAGAAGTTTACTCTAAAGTTTACATGAAAAGTCCAAGGACTTAGAATCATTAAAACAATTTTGAAAAAAAAAAAAATAAATAAAGTTAGAGGAATCATTCTCCCCAGTTAAGTCCAAGAAAGATAGCCTTGTCAACAAATGATGCTCCTTTTCTCCCTCTTCCTCTTCCTCTAAAATCAATAAAAACATATTCTCAAGCGAGGATTAAAAAGAAAAGTTCACGATCATTAGCCATTAGGAAAATGAAAATTAAAACTACAATGAGATATCACTAAACATGGACCAGAATGGCTAAAATAAAAAACAACACCACCACCAAAAAGCTGGTGAGGATGCACAGAAACTGTATCACATGTACATTGATGATGAAAATGTAAATGGTATAGCCAGGCAGGCATTCTGGAAAACAGCTTGGCAGTTTTTTCTAAAACTAAAAATGCACATATTATATGCCCAGCAATTATACTATTGGGCATTTATCCCAGAGTAATGAAAACTTATTTCTTTTGCACAAAAAACCTGCACACAAGTGCTCATAGCAGCTTTATTTACAATAGCCTAAAATAATCCAAATGTCCTTCAGCAGGTGAATGATTAAACTATGGAACATCCATACCATGAAATACCACTCAGCCACAAAAGAGGAAAGAACTACTGACACATGCAGGATAGGCTCTCAGGGAATTATGCTGAGTGAAAAAGCCCAATTTCAAAAAGTTACATGCTATATTATCCTATTATGCAATATTGTTTTTTAAATTTTTTATTTTATTCATCTTTTTTCCTCACCCAAGAGCAGAGTCACCAATTTTAGAGAGGGAGAGAAACATTAATTGGTTGCCTCTTGTATATGCTGGGAACTGAACCCAGAACCTTTCGATTTAATGGACAATGCTCCAACCAAGCCATACTGGCCAGGATGATAATATTCTTGAAACAATGTAATTATAGAGATGAATAAAGAGGTTAGGATTTGGGGATGAAAGGTGGAAGAGATGGATGGTTCTAAAGGGATACATACCATGAGAGAGCTTTGTAGTGACGCAATAGTTCTGCATTTTGCTTGTCATGCTAATTACATGAAGTTACCTACCTATGTGATAAAATTGCACAGAACTACAAATGCAAACAAAAAAGCACATGCAAGACTGGTAAAATATAAATAAGGTCTGTATATGGTACCAATGTCAATTTCATAGCATTAATATTGCTCTAAAGTTATGCAAGATGCTAATACCATGGAAGGAAGGATGAAAGGTGTTCAGGACCTATAACAGGTATACATTTTTTTCCACTTAATTTATAATTATTTCAAAATAAAATATTTAAGAGCCCTGGCTGGTGGCTCAGTGGATAGGCATTGGCCTGCAAACCCAAAGGTCGCTGGCTCAATTCCCCCGCCAGGGCATATAACAAGGTTGCAAGCCAGGTCTGTAGCTGGAGGCAGGTGAAAGGCAACCTCTCTGCCTCCCTTCATTTCCCTCTCTCTAAAAATAATAAAAAGTTTTAAAAAAGACAGAGAGAAAAAAGAAAAAAAATTAAATAAGTAAACAAGCACCAAAAAGACATGACTAGGATTCCACACTTCTCTATTACACAGAAAAGAGCTGCATAGACATTATGGGGCATTTTCTCAATTAGTTGATCACTGTATGCAGAAGCTCTAAGCTGCTTTTCCAAATCTTGTGCTGCCTGAGCTGCTTAGATGCCCAGCTGTGTGGCTCCTTATCTAGAAGGAGCAAGTAACTGCCAGGGGCAACCAAATGGGGTGGGGTGGAGTGGGGGTGGGGGCAAGTTCACTGAAGACAGAACCTCTGTCTAAAGAACAAGGAGTAAAGTAAGAGAACTTCATCATCAAGGCTATATGACTCATTGGATCAGCAAAATCCATGTCAAGCAGCACAAAGTGAAGGTAATGAGAAAGTGAAGAAAGATGACAAGAAGAATGAATTGCAGAAGCTAAGTGAGCTGTTTAAACATGTTCTTGCTTCTCAAAAAATAAGTAAAGGTATAAATCTCAAACTAATGGTATGTACATTATTTAACCAGGACAGTCATGGGGAAAAAGTTGCTTAAAACATGAGTCTTAGCACTGTTTTCTTCATAAATTAAACTGTTTGTGCATTTTCAATACTGCATTGCTTTGGACGATTAATCAGATTTTAAAAATTGGCAGCATCGGCCAATTTTTGTGTTAAATTGCCCCTTTGCCAATAAATCTGTAAAGATCAAACTTTTTTTTAAAGACTTCATTTAAAAAAAGAAAAGAAACACTTGCTCTTCAAAAGACAAAAAATGAAAAGAGAAGCCAGAGAAAACTTTCTAACTGGAAAAAGTTGTAAAACATCTATTTGCAAAGGACTCATACCTAGAGTATGTAAATAACTCTTTCAACCTAATAATTTTTTTAAATGAGCAAAGATACATGGATGGCAAATAAGTATATGCTCAACATGCACTTATAAGATGCTCAACATTATTAATAATTAGGGAAATCAAAACCACAAATACAACTTGACACCCACTAGGATGGCTATAAGCAGAAAGACAGAATAACAAGTGTTGGTGAGGATGTGAACTAATGGGAACTCTCATATACAAATAACACAAGCACTTTAGAAAACAGTTGGGAAGTTTCTTAAACAGTTAAAACACATATTTACCGAATGACTCAGTTATACCACTCTGAGGTATTTACCCAAGAAAAATGAAAACATAGATCCACACAAAGACTTACACTTGAATGTTCACAGAAGTTTTATTCACAAAAGCCAAAAACTAGGAAAAAGCCAAACATCCATCAATAAGAGAATGAATAAACAATCTGCGGTACACCCATACAATGGAAGACTACTCAGCAACAAAAAGGAACAAACTATTGAATCAATCAACAAAATGGATTAATGTCAAAATTGTTATGCGGAGAGGCAGAACACAAACATACTGTCCAATTCTAGAAAATTCAAACTAACCTACAGTGTTAGAAAGCAGATCAGCGGTTGCCTGGGGATTTGGGAGGGTTAAGGAAGAGTGGATTATAAAGAGGCATAAGGAAATTTTTGGTGGTGAAGGATTATGTTTAGTGTCCTGATGGTAGCGATGGTTTCACAAATGTACACATAGGTCAAAATTCACCAAACTGTATGCTTTAAATATGTGTTGTCTAAAATACATCAATTTATCTCAAAACTGTTTAAAAATTTTAAGAGAGAGGAATGACATTTGAAAGGCTAGTCTGACTTAGTGTTTCAGCATTTTTCTTGTTTTATTTTTTCCATCATCATTTATCCCCTCATACTCTTTTCCACTTCTACCCCCACCCCACAATCACTTCACTGTTGTTGTCTGTGTCCATAAGTTCTTTCTCTCCTTTCAGACTTCAAGAGGTCATAACTTAGAGACTAGTTTGATAAAGGAAACTACACATCTACTGAGTGCCTAATATATACCAACGTCATTGACAGTGACGTTGACACTTTTTATGACAGTAAAATTCCCCATATTAGAGATAAGAAAACAAAACCTCAGAGAGGATAAATTAGTTTTCTTCAAAATGATTGAGTACAGAATTCAGATTTTTTTTTTAAAGATTTTATTTATTTTCTGAAGGGAGGGGATGGGAGAGAGGAAGAGAGGGGGAGAAATATCAATTGGTTGCCTCTTTCATGCCCCCAGCTGGGGACCTGGCTTGCAACCAGGCATGTGCCCCGACTAGGAACTGAACCTGCAACCTTTTAGTTTGTAGACCAGGGCTTAACCCACTGAGGCACCAGCCAGGCCAGAATTCAGATTTTTTTTTTTTTTTAATTTTACATTTTTAAAAGATTTTATTTATTTTTAGAGACAGAGGATGGGAGGGAGAAAGAGAGGTAGAGAAATATTGATATGTGAGAGAAACCAGGATCAGTTGCTTCTGGCAGGCCCTCAACTGGGGACCTGGCCCACAACCAGGTATGTGCCCTAACTGGGAATTGAACTGGCGACCCTTTAGTTTGCAGGCCAGCGCTCAATCCACTGAGCCATACCAGCCAGGGCAGAATTCAGATTCTTGATCTGGTTGATTTCAAAGCTCTATTTGGCATTACAATACAACTGCTACCTTATGAAGGTAAGAAAATAATCTACAGAAGTGGCAGGCCTTCACCAGAGGACAGCTTGGCTTTCCCCCCACCTTTGTAAGGAGCTCTAGAGTCAAGAAATATCCTGGGAGCTCTATCAATACAACCCGGCAAAACAGACAGCAAATCATTTCTATTCTCTACAGAGAAAAATAAAAATACTTCTAAACAAGTGCTTACTTTTTCCATTAAATTCCTATGCAATTTAGGAATGGTACTCCTATAGACTTCCTGGGAAATCAATTGATCAATCAATCATCAATCAAAATACACTTTGGCCATTTCCACCTTAGCTGTATCTCTGGTTTGAAATTTTTGTTGCTCAGAATTTCCTGCCTCACCTCAGCATTATTAAAAAACATGTCCTGCCCTGACCAGTGTGGCTCAGTTGGTTGAGTGTCACTTGGCAAAATGAAAGGTCACAGGTTCAATTCCCAGTCAGGGAACATGCCTGGGTTGTGGTTTCAGTCCCCAGTTAGGGCATGTATGAGAGGCAACTGATTGATGTTTCTCCCTCACATCAATGTTTCTTTCCCTTTCCCTTCCTTCCCCTCTTTCTAAAAATAAATAAATCTTCAAAAAAAAGGTTTTTAATAAAAATTAAAAGTATGACCCTTCTTGGGCAAGCTGAACTGCTGCCAACAATATGGCATGCTGGCACCAGCAGAGTCCCTCAGGACTGGGCCCCAGCAGAAGAGAGCCTGCCATTCCAGCATCCTGTGTGAAGGACAAGAAGATCATGTAGGACAAGAGTTTCTGCTTCCGCATTGCTTGCCAAAAGTTTTGGGAAGCTTGCCTCTTTCCCAATACTTGGAGGAAGAGAAAACAAGAATGGCAGCTTCTTAATTACATCAGGTAGGTAAGTCCCTACAAAATTCCTTCAGCAGACTTGGGGTGTCTTATATCAGAAGTTACTTAAGGCTGTGAAGCAGCAGAAAAGGGAAGGAGGCTTGCCCATTAGCAAACTTAGAAGGAAGCTTCCGCTGCAACAGCGAGAAGGAATTAATACAGCTATATGCCTTCTGATAGAGCAGGCAGAGATTTGGCAGCTGCTTCAGACAAACAGTTTAAAACCCGCCTTTGCTCATATAAAGTTTCAGGAGCACTTAGGACTTAAAAATTAAAGTTAATGAGAGATAATACCTGCAGACATCCTGATTCAGAGAAAGCGCCCTTGATATGGGAAGCAAAGAGGCAGAGAAGTTCGGCTTCTGTCTTAACAAATAAAGTCAATTTTTCATTTTTATGGCTTCCTGGAAAAATTTTAAAATAGTGGGATACAATTTGCAAATGATGCAAAAAAATAAGTAAACAGAAACTCTGAGATACAGATGGCAGAAAGGGACCCAGGATAGAAAGGGACTCTTGGTCTCCCAAGAAGATTCCAGAATGCAAAGATTAGAGGCATCCAGCAAATCTTGAGGGGTCAGTACCGTAAAATGAGGCCATGTGATAAGTCATAATTCTTGGGTGGACCTTGAGAATATCCAGATCTGTACTTTCAACTGGTTCTGTTCTACTAATTCATCCTAAGAAGTTCCTCAAAGCTTTACAATCCATGATCAATGCCCAAATTTAAGCAAGAAAGTAATGACTCCATGCAATCCCACCCACCATGTGACATGCAGTTTTAAAGTAGAAAAGAGGTCAGCAGAATAAAAGCTAAATAAAGCAATTATGCAAAAAAAAAAAAAAAAAAAGTGAGAAAAATAGCATTCAATGAAGGTAACTAGAAACCCACCGAGGCACAAAATAGTCCCAACTCAGAAGTTCTAGAAAGGACATTCCTATTAGTAAAGCCCTTTCAAATTTGTATTCAGTTTGCTGACTGGTCAGTTATGAACAATACTTACTGAAATCGACATACATTGTTTTTTAAACTAGATTTAAAATTTTGTACTTATATTGATTCATTTATACCTATTCCACACAAAAATATTTTTTGACAACTTAAGGCAAAATCACATACAATGAAATAACACTGAAGTAGATATAGAAAGTCAAAACCAAGAAAAATGAAAATACAATTATGTCAATCATGTGGATTAACAGTCTGCCATAAATGAACTTAAAATTTGCCTCTGATTTTCCTGGCAATCAAAGCAAAAAAGGAAACACCAACAACTGTATAGTTGTCATTATTGGAAAGGAGTAAGTATATTCAGTTCCTCAGGAAAAACAAATCTTTCTCAGCACTGAGTTCTAAAATATTTTTTTTTTAACATGGACACTATGCAAGGAAGACTGTATAAAAAAAACAAACAATGATCTTGAAAAGGTCTTTATAACGCATGGCCTTATACTACATATTATTAAAAGTGCAAGAAATATGATCCTAAAGTTATCTGTGTGATGAGACAAAATACCTATGTATCACAATCTAAGAATGTTTATCCAAAAACAGATATAGGAATATTTTATTAATTATTAAGTATATAGTACTTAAAAAAAAACCATTTAAAACCATGTCAGAATAATACTAAATCAGAAGATAATTCTTGGTTCAAAAGGATCCATGAAATGTTTCTTTAAGCAGAGATATCCCTGATGTGTAATTCATTTGTTTACACAAAATTCAGTATGTGACAGAGAGACTAACAGTCAGAAAAATGCAACTGCAAGAGTTATCTATATGCAGTGGATGACTAAAGACTGAAGTATTCTAAAATCTTAAAGAAAAACCCTAGATAAATGAGAAAGTGACATACACTGTAGAAGACTGTTTAAAAAGGCCAAAGAATGTCTTAAAATATACGTGCTATTAAAAATATACATATATAAACATAGATGTATGGGTAATAAAGGGAAATGGTCTAAACTGTGTAATTTGATTTATGAATGTTTGGGGTATATTTCTAAAACAAAAACTACAATAGCATGCTATAAAGCAGAGATTTAAAAGCTAAATTTGTATTTGAACATTGGTACAGAGAACAAAGCTCTATAATTCTGGGATTAGCACCCTTGCCAAGCAGACAGTTTTTAAGTACCAGTTCAAATTCATTTTCTCGGTGAGATTTCCTCCATTTAAAGGACAGAAATGACCTGTTTCCGGTTGGTTAAAAAGACCTAACAGATTTATTTATAGAACATTGACTTGCTTCTTAAAAAGCACCCACACCACAAGACAGCAAATGACAACAGCCAAGAAGAAATAAAATAGCAAACCTGCCTCTGTGGCCCTGAATGGCCATCCTTCTACCACTACTCTCTAATGCATGTCTCTTTCCTCTCCATCAACCAAGTTCTTCCCTTAAGACCCAACATAATAGTAAGCCTGTACTGTGCTGCTTGATAGGCCTCTTTCCTCTGGACTAAAAGTATTTCTACCCAAATAGGTACCAGGCATGTGGCTCAAAGCTGCCCTAGCATAGGATTTACAACCCATCAAGCTTCCTCTACTAGGCTAAGAAATTCCACTAGAGCAAGGTCTACGGTGCAGAGTCCAGTAAATTCCAAGCACTTAACAATGTGCCTGGTCATCAGAGCTGATCTGTTCTGAGTAATCCTTCACTTAGTGCTGGATCAGTTCATTTTCCTAGTCACACAGTGTTTACTAAGCAGCTACTACAGACCCTGTGCTAGGCATTTAGCTTTCTAAGGTGAATCAAATATAAATTAGACCTCAAGGAGTTGAAGTCGAATAGGATTCATGCATTTAATATCAAAGAAGAAAGTAAAAATTATATTCAGAGGTAAAGATAATGTGTAAAATTATATGAATGAGGAAATTCACAACAACACAGTCTGGACAGGAAAAGCCTGTGAAAAATCTAAATTTCCATGTGTAGAGGACATTAAATAAATGATGAGACCTACATACAGTGGAACAGGCAGCCATTAAAAAGGGCAAGACAGCCCTGGCTGGTAGCACAGTGGATAAGGCGCTGGCCTGCGAACCCAAAGGTCGCAGGTTCGATTCCCCAGCCAGGGCACATAACCAGGTTGCAAACCAGGTCTCCAGTCAGGTCTGTGGCTGGAGGCAGGTGAAACGCAACCATACACTGATGTCTCTCTCCCTCTCTCCCTTCCCCTCTTTCTAAAAATAATGAAATAAAATCTTTTTAAAAAATTTAAAAAAAAGGGCAAGACAACTATCTGTAAAAATAAACGTATACAAAAATAATAATTAAAGTTACTATTCACTAAACCCTTACTATGTGCCAGGAAGGGGAAGGGACAGAGGGACAAACAATATGCAAAAAGAAGCAGAGGAGCAGAAAAGGCTTTCTTGGTTCCAATATAACAGGCCTGGCTACATCTTTGTCCTCAAATTCCTTGCAATATACTTCCTTTCTTGTTTAAGCTATTTAAAGATGGTTCTTATTATTTTCAAACGCCCCTTACATATGGGGTAAAGAAGAGAAAAGTGGGGTTGGCATTTGTCAAAACTTATCAAAATGAACATTTAAAACCTGGGCATTACTGTTTTATGTACATTATACCTCAACTTGAAAAATAAAAACAGTGAAGCTGAAATAGCGGAGGTATTTGCAGGACACTGGTACCAATAACAGAAGTATCAGTGGGGCAGCAGATGATTCGGTGCACCAGTCCAGTCCCCTCCGGGACTAAAGCACTCCTCCCAAAGGCTGAGAGTGCTGGCAGCAGCAGGGCTCAGCTGATCCCTCTCCTAGACTCTATCAGCTCAGGAAAAGCACCTCCCCAATGTCACTACCCATTCCCAAGAGGTAACTCACACCCATTCACGGGCTAAAATGGGGGTGGGGGGCAGAAGGGAGTTGAAAGGTTCAGCCCCTTTGACCCAATTTGAGATTATTTCAGAGTCAGTCAGCTCCATAGCTCCTTGTGGAATGGGCTAAAGCCTCTGTTACCACTGCAGTGCAGTTTAATGTCTCCCTCTGCCCCATCCTCTTTCCTTCACACCCCTACAGGCCGAGAGCATTCCCAATGAACTTTCTGTAGGGTACAAATTTCCATCTTGAGTTTGCTTCCTGGGGAACATGCTTTGCAATGAGTCAGTTTTTAGTAGGCTTGAGATTCCAGGTGAAATGTCTAACAAGAAGTGAAAAATGTGATCTAAACTTCAGAAAAAAGATATGAGCAGTAAAGAAATTTTGGAGCAATCCACAGAGAGGCAACAACTAAAACCATGAGATTTTACAATACACCCATGGGGAAACCTGAAAAGACCAAGGTAGTATCTTTAGTAAGTACTAATATTTAGGATAGTGGATGAGAAAGGAAGACCCAAGAAACAGGCAGTGAGGAAGGGGAGAACAGAGAAGGACACAATTACTATTGCTGAATGCATTTCTACAAAATCTGCAGTCAACAAAGGCAAGTTCTACCCAAAAAGCTAAGAAGAATTAGACATCCAATGAATGTTTAACAAATCCTTGTTAACTGACTTGAGTAGGGCATTTGGCATACAGGGTGCTCAGCTTTAATTGGTTTGTTTTCAACAGCTTCTGGCCTAGACAACAGGCACAGAGTCTCTTCGAATGCCCTGAAGTAGACCCACTGCTAGTGTGGTCAGCAAAGAAAAGCTGAAATGGCATAATACATAAACCCAAGTGAGCCAAGATAGAGGTCAGCTGCTTGAGCCATTTGAAAGAAACCCCTTCCAAAATGCTTCTTTCAAGAGATTTCCCAAGGATCTTCTGAACAAACAGCTGGGATCCTCGAGAAGGTTCACTGTCCTTATTGAGCAAATTCAAACCTCAGTCAAACCCACAGACTTTCAAACAGAACTGATTCTAACATAACTGTCTTTTTTTTTTTTTCATCAGAACATAAGTATAAAAAGGCAGGAGTGAGGTAATCATTAGCGACATCCATCACTGCTTTAAACACAAACAAACTCTTCTGAGACATGGCACCCTAAAGGAAATAATGTACTACATAAACAGGTGTTATTTGACCCCCAATTCTTGGCTGGAGTAAATAGAAAAGAATTTACCTTCTGAGAATAGAAGGAATTTACCTTCTGTTCCTGTGCTCAACACAATTATACAATATTCTTCAATGACTCACTGACTTCCCATTTTTTTTTTTTCTGGGTGTGGTTGGGGGATCCCCAAATCTACATCTCTTGCCCCAACTCCTCCTGCTCGACCTGCAATCAAAGGCTAAGGTACAAAACATTGAAGACCCCTAATGTAGCTATATTTCCTGCAAAAATCTGAAAATGCTGGAGTTCCAAAAGTCAGCACCAATTTCAAATCTGATCAGCATCTTTGAAAGTCACAGTTACCATACAGCTGAATAAAATATTTTTTCATAAATTTAACGCCAGCATGTCTGTGTTTGGAAACTTTGAAAATACATGTTGTATGGTTTACTGCACTGGAAAAGGTGCCAACAGAGTTTCAAAGGAAGGGAAGTGTATAACTATTTCCTTTCAAATGCATTTTCCAATGGGATCCATTCAGGGAAAAGGCTGGAACTAACTAAAACATTATTAAAAACTGTTATGGAAAGAGACAGGGAGATGGAAAAAGATAGACCCAAAAAAGTGAAATACATAACCAAGAGTGAGACAGACATACAAGGAAAAAGAAAGGGGATCTGGGCAGAGAGACAGGTTGGACAGGGAAATGGGGTGAGAAGGAGTTTTGTCTGGCAGTTGCTGTTCGTGGTCTCATACTGTTGCAGATCAATCGATCAGGGATGTAGCGCTGCTGGCCCAGTGGCACAGGACAAACCACAGAGCTGGCTTTAAGTTCAGCACTAGCGAACTGCTGACCTTCAGTTTTCAAACCAAAAATATTCTTTGGGAAACAGTAATACAAGGTTCAGTCCAACCAGCCAAGCAAAAACAAGGACTACTAACCTGAAGTAACACCCTATTCAGTTACATCAGGCACCAACCCTTCACAGCCATCAACTGGGAAGTCTACAAACCTGAAACCACACCCCACCAAAAACAAACTGGGTTCTGACTCAACCAACTAGGCGATGATAACCAGAAATGCTAAAACAAGTCACAGTGTTTCAAAAGTTGGCTTTACCAGGACCTAACCAAGCAGGAAGGTCAATCTTCACTCACGGAGCCAGTGATACAGCAATTCTTCCTCAGATCACACATGCACAGCTCCAGTGGAATCTGCATGCAACACTCAGGGCAGGGTTTGGCACTGACTTATAAAGTCAATCTCTAAACAAAAAGTTAACATGCTATAGTGTTTTTTTTTTTTTAATTTTGTTTTGTTTTTGTCTTCTTTTTGCTAAATTTATCTAACCTAGGGTGATGCTAAAATTGATATCCTAAATTGTAATAACACTTTTAACAGTTAAAGCATATGCTATTAATAACTCATAAACAGGTTGTATTACTACTATGCAGGATCTGTATCTTTACCCTAGCCTAAGTCATAGTAGCTTTTCTTCTCCCTGGGTCAGTATTATAAAATTTTAGCTCAGAAGAACCTTTTCAAAAAGCCAGGACTACTCCTAATTACTGCCAAAGCACTTTCTTTCTGAGCTCCTCCAATAGAGAGGTAAACAAATCAATTAAGTTAACTGCGAAAACTAACAAGAAAGATTGAGCTGACAATGAGGATTCTGGAGAAGCTAAAAATTCCAGGCAGCAGTTTCAGGGGAAAAGGGAAATGTGCCACAGATGGAGCTGCTGAGGCTGATCCGCCAGGCCCCTCAGTGCTGGGCCCTGATGCCGCAGCCAGTTTGATTCAAGCAGGGACGGGCAGGCAGGCAGACCTTGGTGCAAGTTTGCTGAGTTCCAGGCCGTCATTCTTGAGGGTGTAATAACCATGGGCTGTAGCACACATGTTGAGGGATGAGGGAAAAAAATAAACAGAGAGACAAAAGAATGAAGATGCACTGCCAATTTCAATTGTGCAGCTTTTATTTTTAAATGCTTATCAAGCTGAGAGAGAGCAGAGTTCTTGGAAAACAAGGTTTCCTTTTTTCCAATGCCAGCGTAAAACACCCTCAAGGACGGGCACTGCACAGACTGTAACAACAAGGAACGTGGCTCTGCATCCTCCCAGCAGCACAGTCCGCCATGGGTCCCACGCTGCTCTGATTTCGGCTCAGCTGAGAACTCAAAATAACAGGCCCACTGCTTCTGGTAAAAACTGCTCTTTTTAAATTTTTTATTAATCTCCAAACTGGCTGTGTTAGAATTACAGCCCATTACTTACCAACTCTCTTCACTAATAAAATAAATTTGTAAAAGGCCTAATTACTACTTTTACTGAACTACACTGCCTGGGGATCAAGTACAGGAAGCCGAGGGCTCAAACAGTTGTCAGCCAGGGGATGCTGGGGAGGGGCAGGGAGGACCAAAAGTCACCAGCGGGAGAGAACATGAGGTCCACAGACCTCAGAGCCCATGCCCAAAAAGAAACAAAAGGGAACTAACTCTGTTTTTGTTCTAAACAGTACCGTGAGGATCCATGCCATCATGGCATTTTGGGAAGCCTGTCACGAGTTGCACAGACCTTTGCTGCCTACGCCCCAGCTCAGCAGAAAAAAAGAACTGCAGTCCAAGACTGATGGATTTAGGCTGTACTCTCAGCAGAGAGCTAGGAGAATCTGACCAGTGAGGAAGCAAACAGCCATCCTTCCTACCCATCCCACTCTATCCTTCCACCCAATCCAAGCCCCCAATGAGGAAAAGCAAACAAAACAACAACAACAAAAGCTGGCAACTGCACAAGAGATGTATCATGAAGGCGAGGCTGAGTGCAACAACTTCTGGGCTGTGCCCTGTACCTCATCCCAGAACACTGATTACAAAGCTGGAAACGTTACTCACACGCTGAGCCAGTCGGCCCTCATCTAGGACCGGTGCTGAGCAGTCTGACTAGGAACCAGCAGTCAACTCTGACACACTCATTTATAATAAAAGATGTGTATTAAACAAATAGTCCAACATCAGACAAAAAGTAAGAAGAAAACATGACTGTCGTTCTTCATTGTCCATGAAATACCCTCCTAGGCAAATCCCATGCATCTTTTGGACTTTGATAAACGGTATTTCTCCTCCAGAGAACACCGCTGCCAAAGAACCTCTTTTTTAAAAGAATCCTGATAAGAAACCTTGCTATGACAGGTGAGTTAAACCTATGACAGACATCCCTTTTGGGGATGACCAGACTGGAACATGGTATTTCACTGAGGCAACGAGGTCTGCAGTTACTCTCTGCATGCCACATGTTTAGCCCTAAAGAACTGAGGAATGCTCTCAACGGGAAAAACACAGCAGCAAATGCTGTGATACCAAAGCCACAATTCCATGGGCCCCTGGAGCCTCTAAAACTAAGCTGCCAGCTAGGGAGCTAACACTAGCTTTGGATAAAATGCAGCTCTGGTAGAGTAATTAATTTTTTTCTTAACTGGGATTACATTAATTTTCAAGGACTAATGGAGTCCAGCTGTAATGGGAAGAGCGGCTGCTGATGCACAAAGGCACTTGTGCGTACAACGTTATAAACACACACATACACACTCACACACAGACCTATAAAAAGGATCCACTATAACAGGATATTTTTAGTTTCTACAATGCTGCACTAAAAATACAGCCCCGGCTGATACATCATGGTAGAACTATTCTCTCTCCGTCCCTTCAGGAACAGTTTAAAACATTTATTTTTGTTTCCTTTTGCGATGGTCAGAGTAAAGAGAGAAAATAGCAACTCATTGATAAGAGGAAACGAGAGAGACATGAAAAATTGAAAACTACCTAAAAACTCATGGAGAGGTTTATTTTATTAGTTCTTAATAAATATCTTGCAGATTTCCTCAGGAAATACACCAGATCACATGTAAAATAGTTTGATACTGATGTCAACTGCATCAACATATGAAGTCTATTAGAGTGAAGCCGCAGCAGGGTGATCAGTGTGCTGAAAAACTCCACAGTACTTGGGGGGGGCAGAGGGGGGAATCTCACGGCCTTCCAAATTCTTCGAGAGGTAAAAAAGTCAGCCAAGACGCAGAGAGAGAAGGAAAAAAAAAAAAAGATCCCACATCCTGCTTTCAGCTGCCAGCAATGTGAAGTGCCCAGAGATTAATTCTATGTCTGGCCTGGAAATGTGACTTTAAAGCATGAGGGAGGGGAACTGTTTGGGGGTGGGGGCTGAGGAGGAAAGAGGAAAGAGAAGGGCAGGCTAACTGAGGCTGGCAGCAGGCCACCAACCCCCTCCCAAGCCATGTTTCAATGTAGACAGAAGTAAACCCCAATAGACAGCAGCGCCTCAGCCTGCCAGGGCCTTACACCAGCTGCAGCGCATCTCGGCTCTCTCCACTCAGCCCCAAGTGCAGATGTTCCCTACAGCATCACTTCCGCTAGACTTTCTTTTAAAGAAATAGCACACATGTGTGGAAGCCTTTCCACCATTTCCCAAAAGGACTTTCTTTGCCTTTAAGGACCTGAAAGCAAGGGTGAAACTCTGAAAGCAGGTACCATAATGGCTCAGTGAGCTGTCCCAGTCTCCACTGGAAAGGTCCATCCATAGACTAAAGAACATTAGTTAATTGGAATTTCTTTATACATTTGGCTTCCTATTGCTTCAGAGGAATAAACAGAGCCCCATAGTTTAGGGCTAAAAATAAAAGGGGGAAAAGTATATCTAAGATTTTAAGGTTTTATTTACTTATTTTGAGAGAGAGAAAGGGAGGGAGGAAAGGGAGAGAAGCATCGATCTGTTGCCTCTCACACACCTGGCCCCAACCAGGGATCTGGCCCACAACCCAGACATATGCCCTGACCAGGAATGGAACCCATGACCTTTTCATCTGTGGGCTGACACCAATCCACTGAGCTACACCAGTCAGGGCAGTATGTCTAAGATTTTAATTCTGGTTTCTCAAAGTGATTTATTGTTGCATTACCATCTCAAAGGGGTTCTGATGGCTATTTAGCATCACGGAGTTTACATATGGCAGCCTTAAATGAATTTTTTCAAAACATAAACATTTTACTGAGCACAATTACTTAGCTACAATAAACACATTAATTTTTAAAGAAATTAACAATGTATTAATTTCTTTTATATCTAAACTCATTTTATACAATTCCAGATCCTATATGTTAATCACTATTGATTAAGTAGCTAATTTACAGTTAGCCTTGAACACTATTAGCAGTTTGATAAAAGTCCAGTCTCCTTCTAGATCTATGCACTTTATGAAGCTAAAATAATGGCACTTTTTAGAATAGCTGAATATTCTCTAGTCTATCAGGTTGTTGGTTTTCCTGGAATGAAACAAGACAATTAGAAGAATCAATAATGTAAAACAAAACAAAACCAAAAAGGTTGGTAAACCCTCAAAACCAAAGTTGCTTTGTTTGAAATTCAAGTTTAAGGAAATAGAATACTCCCTCCCCTTAAAGGAAGGAGGAAAATAGTTGTAATCGGTGTCAAATACACTAGTGAGAAAGTTTAATTCAACAAGTATTTATTAAATGTCTTTTATGCATAAGACACTAGATGTAGAAACAAAATGAGACTTGCTTATGTAATCTGTATGCTACAGCAAATGACAGAACCAGAATTAAAAGTTTCATCTAACTTCAAATATTTCGTCATTACAATTCCTAAAACTGCATTTCTCATTTTTTAAAAAAAATTTTAAAGATTTTATTTATTATTTTTAGAGACAGAGAGGGAAATAGACATCAATGTATGGTTGCCTTTCACCTGCCTCCAGCTACAGAGCTAACTGGAGACCTGGCTTGCAACCTGGTTATGAGCCCTGGCTGGGAATCGAACCAGCTTGCATTTCTTACCACAAAAATATTGTGATCATTATAGAAAACCACAAAAATAGAAAAAAATATTTAACACACCAATAATTCCACAATTTTAGGGAATCATGATTGTTTTGATCAATACCCATCAGTCTTTCAATGAATGTATGTAGAACATGTATTATTTTACAATAATGTGACCAACTGCAAAGTTCAGAACCATGGGACTGCATGGCCTTCACAGAAAGGCAAGACCACATTTTTGGCAACAGATCCCACCCCAAGAGTCAATCACTAAGAAAACAAACATCATGACCTAAGTCCCTATACCAGGCAGCATACACCTATTTCATCCCTATACCGCTCTCTGAGTTCCTTAAAGCAAAGAAATTTCAATGATATCTCATTATATTCTGGCCTCCAGCACATCCCCAAATCCAAGATAGTCAGGTGCATTGACTTACACAGCAGGAGTACTGTCAACTGCACATCTGTACAGTACACATTCCCGTGTTTCCAAAGCCAAGTCTACCCAATGGGGGCCATCAGAGATTATGGGAAATACTTTACCTGTCCAAATGTCTTTGGCTGAGCCCTGGCTGGTATGACTCAGTAGGCGGAGCACCAGACAACAAGCCAAAAGGACACCAGTTCTATTTCTAGTCAGGGCACATGCCTGGGTTGTAGTCCCTAGTTAGGGGCATGTGATAAGCAACAGATCAATGTTTCTCTCTCACACATGGATGTTTTTCTTTCTCTTCTTCCCTTCCCCTCTCTCTAAAAAAATAAAATCTTCAAATGTCTCTGGCTGAGTAGGATCCCATGCACTGGGGGCTCCTAGGCTCTCCATTGGCACAGCCTTACTTCCTTGCTATTCAGCTCAATAGATTATTTTGGAATAAAAGCTCTTGGAGTAAACAAAGTACTTTCTCAGGAAAATTCTGTTATGTACAGACAATTCATTCATTAGTAAAAAGCAGGATAGACACAAAAGGCAACCATGCTTCTTCTTCCCTGAAATAACAAGGCAACAGGACCATTCGCCTACATACCCATGCTACTTTCCAACCCTGCACTATTTCCAGGGGGCAAGTTTTCACCTGAGGTAAGATGAGGTGACAGGTCTGACCCTAACAATGGAGCCCATGATTTCCCCAACCTTACCTCACTCAAAGCAATGTATAAAAATGGGCCAATTGCCCTGGCTGGTAGCACAGTGGACAATGTGCCAGCCTGCAAACCCAAAGGTCGCAGGTTCGATTCCCCAGCCAGGGCACATAACCAGGTCTCCAGTCAGGTCTGTGGCTGGAAGCAGGTGAAACACAACCATACATTGATGTCTGTCTCTCTCCCTTCCCCTCTTTCTAAAAAATAATGAAATAAAATCTTAAAAAAAAAAAGGGCTGATCTGTTGGTTGGGAACTTTTATATTTGGTATAAAAGATCTATTCTCACAACATGTTGTTGCATTAATTAAGCATGCAGGGACAGTTCCTCACATTTCTTACCTGACAAACAGTGCTGGAATTCACTCCAGCTCAAGAGAAAGAAAATACATATGCAGAGCTGGTTAAACATTTTCCAGTGGAAGGACCTTTTTAAGCTTAAGAGCAGTTGAGTAAATCAAAAAGGAAAGGATGACATTTTTAACTATTTAAAAACTTTTCAGGCTCTGGCTGGTAGCACAGTGGGTAGGCACCGGTCTGCGAACACAAAGGTCGCTAGTTCAATTCCCAGCCAGGGCACATAACCAGGTTACAAACCAGGTCTCCAGCCAGGTCCATAGCTGGAGGCAGGTGAAAGGTAATCATACATTGATGTTTCTCTCCCTCTTTGTCTCTCTCTCTCCCCCTCTCTCTAATAAATAAATAAATAACCTTTAAAAAAATTAAAAGAAATCTTTTCTACAAAAAAACCTGTGAACATGATGAAATCAAATATGATTAAGAAAATTACTAGTGAATATAGAAAAAACCGTATTATCTGTAAAGCTCAAATAAATTGATACAAAAAGATATTAAGCTGAAGAGACAAATAAGCAGAGGACAAGACTGCCAAGAACTATAAGTGGTTAATAAAACATAGGAAAAAAGGTCCATACTAAACAATATTCAAAGAAACAAAATTTAAAACAAGATAGGTTGGAAGACAGTTTGGCAGTTTCTTACAAAACTAAACATAACCTTACCCTATGATCTAGCACTCACACTCCTTGTTGTTTACCCAAATGAGTTAAAAACTTATGTCCATGCAAAAACCTATATACAGATGTTTATAACAACTTTATGCATAACTGCAAAAACTTAGTGCAAGCAAGATGTCCTTCAGTAGGTTAATGAATAAACTGTGATGTATTCAGACAACAAGGTATTATTCAGCACTAAAAAGAAGTGAGCTATCAAGCCATGAAAAGACATGGAGGAACCTTAAATGCATATGACTGAGAGAAGCCAATTATGATTCCAACTTTGTGACATCCTGGAAAAGGCATAACTATGGACAGAGTAGAAGCATCAGTGACTGCCAGAGGTTAGGGCAAAGGAGGAATGAATAGGCAGAGCACAGAGGAGTTTTAGGGCAACAAAACTTTTCTGTATAATACCATAATGTTGGATACATGATACATGTCATTATATATTTGTCAAAACCCACAGAATTCAAAACACCAAAAGTGAACCTCAATGTAAACTATAAACTTTAGGTGATGACATGTCACCATAGCTTCATCATTTCTAACACTCTACCACTCTAGTCTGGATATTGATAACAGGGGAGGTTGTGCAGGTTTGGGGATAAGAGATATATGGCAACTCTGTACTTTCTACTTAATTTTGCTATGAACCTAAAACTTCTCAAATATAAAATTCATTTTTAAAAAGTTTCCATCTATCATTTATTCAACAAACAAATGAATATAGTTATTGTGCCAAAGACTATAAAACATTAAAAAATACTCAATGTTAGTAAGAGGTGGTAGCAGGCATTCTTACACACTGCTGTTAAGAGTGTAAGCTGGCACAACTTCTTAAGAAAGCATCACATATCAAAAGTGTTCAAGACTTCAAACTCTTTAACCCCAGAAGTGAGCTTCTAAAAATATATTCTAATAAAACAACATGAAATACAAAGGTCTTATGTACAAGATGTTAATTATAGTATTATTTATAACACTAGAAAAGTGGAGGAAATGTCTGATAAGAGGGTAATGATTCAATATAAAATACTCATCTGAAAACATTATTCATATATTAAATAAGTTCACCAAAAAATTCTATAACTAAGTAAAAGCAGTAGAACTAACCATTTTCAGTATCCTTTCAACTGTGTGAAAATTTTGAATATTCATGCATAGATATTGGTAGGAATACCATCACTGGGAAGTTGGTTTATAGGTGGTTGCCTCCCTTTCTCTTAGTTTGTAAGTACACTCAACAAAATCCAAACTGTTAAATCTTTTTTTTAATGAGATGAATATTTTTAAGTTTTGTATTTTATTTATTTATTGCTTCTAGAGAGAGGAAGTGGGAGTGAGGGGAAGAGAGAAACATTGATTTGCTGTTCCACCCATCCAGGCACTCATTCCCTGGTTTAACTCTTGTACATGCCCTGGCTGGGGATTGAACCTGCAACCTTGGTATATTGAAATAATGCTCTAACCATCTGAGATATCCAGCTAGGACAAAACTTCTTTAAAAAATTACTCAGTTTTCATAAACAGGACAGAGTTACTCCAGTATAGTGACAGTAAAAATATGTTAAATGAGTAGAGGAGAGATAAAAGAATATTTATGGGCAGGAAGAAAGGACAGAGAATACATGATGAAAGATTTAGACAGAGGGAAGCAAAAAGGGGATGAATGCAATACAACAACAATAAAATTAAAAAAAAAAAAAAAACAAAAAAAATTTAGGACACCAGGAAAAAAAACAAACAAAAAAAACCCAGAATTTATGTTGTTCTCAAATAAATTTTGCTTTCCAGCATCCCAAAGACA
Source organism: Noctilio leporinus (assembly GCA_004026585.1). Taxonomy (NCBI): domain Eukaryota; kingdom Metazoa; phylum Chordata; class Mammalia; order Chiroptera; family Noctilionidae; genus Noctilio; species Noctilio leporinus. The sequence continues at coordinate 79,728 of PVIW01005395.1, forward strand.
CTGACTTCAGTATTAACACTGAATACCAAGGCAAATTTAATGTATTTTAATTTACCGCTAAATACCAAGGCATATTTAACATATTTTAATTTAATACCAGGATATAAAACATGCATTTGGATATTATATTTTCAGAAATGTCACCTTAACAAAAACAAGGAAAGGCAGTGAGATCATGGACAATGACCCAGATAACAGATATCCCTGGCCTCGTCATTCAATCTTCATTGCCCAGACTGATCTGCTGACAAACTTAATTCTTGACATGAACTCAATTCAAAACATATTGAGAATGTATAGCATACTAGGCACTGTTCTAGATGCTCACAAGACATCAGCAAATAAAACAGGTCAAGGGTCCCTATCTTCAGAGAGCTTACACTCTAGAAGTAGTAAGATAAAATAAATAATAAGCATGTGCACAAAAAATATGTGATCTAGTATTTAGAAAGTGTCACAAAAAAAAGAAAGTAGAGCAGGGGAGGGGAGATCAGAAGTATGGCGGGGAATACAGTAGCATTAACAGGATCTTCAGGGTAGAACTCATGGAGGTAACATTTAAGCAACAACTTACAGGAGGTGTAGTATTGCCCTGCAGATAGCTGAAGGCAGAGCATTCCAAGTAGGGAAAACTGCTAATGTAAATAAAGGTCCAAAGGTGGGAGAATTCCTGACTTATCAGAAGACCTGCAGGAAGGTCAGTATTCTAAGCAGAGTAGGGTAAGCCAAGGGGAGAGAACAGTAGTGAAAAGGTCAGAGAAGGGGGAGTTCCACATAAAAAGGACTTACAAAGACTACGGTTTTTTCCTCTGAGAGAAATAGGAAGCTAGTTGAGGATTCTGAACAGTGACATGGTCTGGTGCTTTTAAAAGAATCACTGCTGTTTAGAAAGTGTGTATGTATGTGTTTGCGTGTTTATGTTAGGAGGCAGGGGGCAGAAGGGGGTGGGGGAGACTGGTAACAAAGAGATTACTTAGGAGTCCCAAGTCTTTCTGGACTGTCTTTCTCTTCATGTTTAAAAAGCTGTTTTATCCACAAGAGGTATTCAGGCCATGTCTGCAAACAGTGTTTTCTCTTCCAGTGGAATCTTGAAGAATGTGTCAATGGCCTGTGATTGTGTCCTTAGCAGGCATCTCGAAATAATGATTACCAAACACTTCTCTCTTCTCATTGCCCTGACATGAGTTCTGGGCATCACCCTCTCTCAGGGGAGACATAAAAGGAGGTTATGCAGAACGAACAATGATAACAGGATGACGTCACAGGTGTGCCTCAAAGAAGCCTCCAGTGAGTTCACTCTGCAGTGCTTTACTCTATCCTGCCAACGCCAGCTGGAGAAGGGATGAAGAGAGCTGACACAGCCTTAAGCCCTGGGCAAGCATTAGAAGATCTTTCTCCCTCCAGTTCCCTGGTAGCCCCTCCCCTCTTTCAACCGCTGATCCTTGCTTCAGAAGCCAAAGTGTGAACAGCACGTGTCTGGATTTCAGAAACCTGCCCAACAGTTGGAAATTCCCTGCAGCGTGCCAACTGCTACATCTGCTGTTGGCACTTGGGGCAAGGGATCACATGGGCATTTTCTGAAATAAGTCTCAAGATGGGAGTTCGATCTCTGAAAAGGGGACTAAAGAAGTAAAAAAAAAAAAGACACTCTGACTTGTAAAAAATAAACCGAGACATATAAGCAAAGCATGTAAGAGCCCTAAGAACAGCAGTAGTCAAGAACAAAAGCACAGTGCACCCTGACTAATGGGAAGGATTTTATGGGCCAGCAGGGTTCACCAGATATGTAATGTAATGTGACTGAAACTAAAAAGCACTCTTTTCCAGATTTCCAGCTCACATGCTTAGTAAGAAATGGCTTCTATCATGTTAGCTGCAGGCCTCTCTCCTTTCTTCCACAACCAATTAGTGCTCTAGGTAGTCTATACCTTGAACACCTCTTGGAAAAACCTAAAAATGTGAGCCCAACACCACCTGTTATTAAAAGTAGGATGTGAAAAAAGAGCTATTCTTTCAAAGAGCAACCTACAGGCCCTTGCCACCTGGATAGAGGTGCCCTAGCCACACCACTCACAGGCAGAGCTAAAAGAATGCTAGAATCTGATGGTAAAAAAGAAAAAAGGAATCACAGTATTTCCTCTAGTAAAAAAGGAAAAGAGAATCATAGTATTTCCTCTAGTAAAAAAAGGCAGATATGCCCTGGCTGGTAGCATAGTGGATAAGGTGCCAGCCTGCAAACTCAAAGGTCGCAAGTTCGATTCCCCAGCCAGGACACATAGCCAGGTTGCAAACCAGGTCTTCAGTCAGGTCTGTGGCTAGAGGCAGGTGAAATGCAACCATACCTTGATGTCTCTCTCCCTCTCTGCCTCTCTCCCTTCCCCTCTTTCTAAAAATAATGAAATAAAATCTTAAAAAAAAAAAAAAAAAAAAGCAGATAGACCAGGTACCTAGAATTATTCTCCCAATGAAACAAATCGTCAAAGTATTTAAAAAGCAAAGAAAAAAAATTAATTCATTATTTTTAGAGAGAAGGGCAGGGAGGGAGGAAGAAAAGGAGAGAGACATCAATGTATGGTTGCCTTTCACCTGCCTCCAGCTACAGACTGGCTGGAGACCTGGCTTGCAACCTGATTATGTGCCCTGGCTAGGGAATCGAACCAGCAACCTTTGGGTTCACAGGCCAGCGCTTATCCACTGAGCCACCAGCCAGGGTAAAATATTTTTAAAAGCATTGATGAGTAAGTTGAAAAGAAATCTTTTGGTCAGTGACTGAATAAAGAGGAGGAACTACAGATATAAGTGTGGAATGTAACCAGGTTTTACCCTAAGAAGATTTGCTACCTGATGAACTTGAGCTTTGGTTTCCAAAGTTTCATCGGCTGTGCCATAAAGCCAGGATCCCTCAGAGCTACAGCCAACATATAGGAGAAAATCAGAAATAACCCTTAGCCCCTTGAGAAGACAGCTGGAAAATTCACTATGTCAAACCCTGGGTCTGATTAGAAGAAAAAAAAAATATTGCACTGAAAATATGGACTATACATGAGTCCTCATAGGGGTATGCAGTCTGGATGCACATTACCTGGGTGATCTAAAAACCCTCAAGCAGATATTTTAATTTAGAGTGATTTATTTTAGACTGTCACACCAGGCTGTGAACAATAGCAAACTTAAAAATCCTTTCCCCACTTTCACCCCAGGTCTCCAAGAATTCTCACTAATGAACTTCCACAGAAAATAAGCAGATTACAGAAAAAAAAATTTACATCACACAGGAAATATTTTAGAAGGCACATGAGCAACCACTAACAGAAACAAGACATTTAGCCCTGGCTGGTAGCACAGTGGATAAAATGCTGGCCTGCGAACCCAAAGCTCGCAGGTTCAATTCCCAGCCAGGGCACGTAACCAGGTTGCAAGCCAGGTCTCCAGCCAGATCTGTAGCTGGAGGCAGGTGAAAGGCAACCACACATTGATGTTTCTCTGTTTCTCTCCCTCTCTGCCTCTCTCCCTTCCTCTCTTTCTGGAAATAATAAATAAAATCTTAAAAAAAAAAAAAACAAAAAAAACCAGCCAGGGCACATAACAAGGTTGCAAACCAGGTCTCCAGTCAGGTCTGTGGCTGGAGGCAGGTGAAATGCAACCATACATTGATGTCTCTCTCCCTCTCTGCCTCTCTCCCTTCCCCTCTTCCTAAAATAATGAAATAAAATCTTAAAAAAAAAAAAAAAAAGACATTTGCAGAACTCACCTAAACTAACCCCTTTATCAGTCTCTAAAAAACTAAAAGTCAAGCTTCCACAAATATGTCCTGGGAACAAGAAACTACTAAGAAAGAGTAGATTTGAAGAAAGAAAGAAACCAAAACATCTGTAAATAAAAACATAATTAAAATGCCAAATTCAGTGGGGCATATTTAGCAGATTAGATATAGTCAAGGAAAAAATCAGTGAACTGAAAGACAGAGTTAAGGAAGTTATCTGGAATGTAGCACAAACAAAGACTCCGAAAAATAAAAGATCAGTTTAGAGGACATTAAAGACTGAGTAAGGTTTAGCATAGGTCTACTTACTCACAGAAGAAAAGAAAAAGTACATCTTAAATATATGTAGATAAATACTAAGAATTTTCCAAAACTGCTGAGATCAACTCGTAGACACATGAAGCCCAATAAATCCTTAGCAGAAAATACAAGAAACATAAATCTACACAAATCAATAAAACTTTTGAGACATCAAAGAATTTTTTAGAAGATGTAGAAAGCACATAGAGCAAAGATAGATTAGTTTTTTTGTTTTGTTTTTTAAACATTTTATTCATTATCTTTAGAGAGAGAAGGGCAGAGAGGGAGGAAGAAAAGGAGAGAAACATCAATGTATGGTTGCCTTTCACCTGCCTCTAGCTATGAATTTGGCTGGAGACCTGGCTTGCAACCTGGTTATGTGCCCTGACTGGGAATGGAATCAGTGACCTTTGGGTTCACAGGCCAGCGCCTATCCACTAAGCCACATCAGCCAGGGCTGTCTCATGGAGTTTTAAAGAAAAAGAAGAATAAAAACAGCCCTGGTTGGTGGCTCAGTGGATTGGCGTCAGTCCCTAGTTTGATTTCCAGTCAGGGCACATAACCAAGTTGCAAGCCAGGTCTCCAGCCAGGTCCTTAGCAGGAGGCAGGTGAAATGCAACCATATATTGATGCTTCTCTCAGTTTCTTCCTCTCTCCCTGCCATTCTCTCTGAAAATAATGAATAAAATCTTTAAAAAAATTTTTTTTTTAAGTGAAAAAAGAAGAAAAACACATGACAATAGGGACATATAAATTAGGACAATAAACTGGGAAGAGAATGAATAGAACTTAAGTGTGGCATGGTCCCTATACTATTTAGGAGGAGAGCAAAAATGCTGAATAACTTTTGGCCTTTGGCAAGGTAAGTATGCATGCTTTATTTCCTAGGGTAACGTCTAAAAGAAAAAAAGAAAGCTAGTCGGGGGAGAGGGAGGAATGGGGAAAAAAAAACAAAACCCAAAAATGAGAGAGGAGAAAAAATGAAACAGAATAGGAGAATGGGAAAGTGCTGGGAAAAAATACTTGCAAAACATTTATCTGATAAGGAGTTTATATACAAATTATATAAAACTTAAAGACAAAAACCTTGATTTTTTAAATGGACAAAATATGTGAATAAAAACTTGCCAAAGAAGCTGTGCAAACAGCAAATAAGTACATGAAAAGTCACTCATCATTCTCAGTCATCTAGGAAACATAAATTAAAACCAAAATAAAACAGTACTGCATATCCACTAGACTAGCTAAAGTAAAAAAGATGGAGAATACCAAATGTTGGCAAGAATGCAAAAACACTGGAATTCTCAGAAACTGATGGAGGGAATGTAAAACAGTTCAAACACTTTGAAAAACAGTTTAAGCAGTTTCTTATAAACACTTACCATGTGACCCAGAAAGTCCACTCCTAGGTATTTACCCAAGGAAGATGAAAACATATGGTCACAGACATCAGTACAAATGTTCATGGCAGTTTTATTCATAATAGCCCAAAACTAGAAACAACCCAAAAGTTCCCACAATAGGTAACTAGTTAAACTGTAGTATATCCATATAATAGAATAGTATACAGTAATAGAAAGGAATGTAATACTAATAACATAAATAAATCTCAGGAACATTACCTTGAACTTCTTAAAAGATGCCAGACACAAAGGAGTATACAGACTAAGTAATTCCATTTATATAAAACTCTAGAAAAAACACATCCACCAGTGTATAGTGGATACAAAGAGCAAATCAGGTTTCCTGGGGCCAGGGGGAAGGATGGAGAGCAACTGCAATGGGCATAAAGAGCAGTTTTGGGAATGGTGGAAATGTTCTGTATCTTGATTACAATTATGGTTACTTAGGTATATAAACTGGATAAACTCATTGAAATGCACCCTTAAAATGGTGAGAGAAAACTCAAATGTTCTTAAAAAGAATGGATTAGCTGTAATAAATTAATAAAATGCAGTATTATATAGCAATAAAAATGAATGCTATGTACATCGACATAAACATAATTCACTAACACTATGTGGGACAAAATAAGCCAGAGAGAAATACAAATATGATTAGCATGATTCTACTTTTATGCACACAAAATCAAACTAAGTTTTCCTTAGGGGTTGTATATTTAGATGATAACACTATAAAGAAAAGCAAGAGGATGATGTATTACAGGATTGTACACATGAAACCTGTAAATTTTTTTAAATGTTACCCCAATAAATCCAATTAAAAAAAAAAAAAAAAAGGCAAGCAAGGGAGCCCTGGCTGGTGTGACGCAGTAGATTGAGCGCTAGGCTGTGGACCAAAGGGTTGCTGATTAGATTCCCAGTCAGGGCACATGCCTAGTCTGTGGGCCAGGTCTCTGGTTGGGAGCACTTGAGACGTAAGCACACATTGATGTTTCTCTCATTCTTTCTCCCTCCATTCCCCTTTCTAAAAATAAATTTATAGGCCCTGGTTGGTAGCACAGTGGGTAAGGTGCCGGCCTGCGAACCCAAATGTCACAGGTTCGATTCCCCAGCCAGGGCACATAACCAGGTTGCAAACCAGGTCTCTAGTCAGATCTGTGGCTGGAGTCAGGTGAAAGACAACCATACATTGATGTCTTTCTCCCTCTCTGCCTCTCTCCTTTCCCATCTTTCTAGAAATAATTTTTAAAAAATAAATAAATAAATAAATAAATAAATAAATTTATATTAAAAAAAATTTTTTTTAATATAAAAAGCATGGGAGCCCTGACCAATATGGCTCAGTTAGTTGAGTATTGCCCAACAAAGCAAAAAGTCACCAGTTTGATTCCCAGTCAGGGCACAAGCCTGGGTTGTGGGCCCAATCCCCAATTGGGACATGTGAGAGGCAGCTGACTGATGTTTCTCTCCCTTTTTCTCCCTCCCTTCCCCTCTCTCTAAAAATATATAAAATCTTAAAAGAAAAAAAGGTAAGGGCATGAATTTCCCAGGTCAGGATGATAATTAACCCAAAAGGGAAAGGGAGAGTGGCAATCAGAATGAAACACACAAGGAGCCTCTAAGGTACTGACAATATTCTATTTCTCAACCTGAATGGCTGTTACATGCATATTCACTTTATCATTCTTTTAAGTATTTTATATTTCCATAGTCCTTTATCAATGATATGCCCACTCACCCCCACTCCCAAGCCAAAAAAAAGATTCATTGTCTCATCTAAGAATGACATGTGAAAGCCTCTTTTTAAAAAGCAAGGATACTGCCCTGGCTGGTGACACAATGGATAAGGTGCTGCCAGCCTGTGAACCCAAAGGTTGCTGGTTCAATTCCCCAGTCAGAGCACATAACCAGGCTGTAAGCCAGGTCTCTAGCCGGAGACAGGTGAAAGGCAACCATACTTTAGTGTTTCTCTCCCTTCACCTCTCTCTGAAAATAATTAAAAAAAAAAAAAATCTTTTTTTTAAGCAAGGATACTGGAAAAAGATGGGGAAAATAAGGAATATTCCACCCCCTTTTTTAAAAAAGAGACACTACATATCCCAAAGAGAGAGAAAGACAAAACAACTCTCTAACCCACCTGATCATGAACAAATGTTCTCCCTTGTGAGATGGAGATACCCCTTGCCCGTGACAATAGTAAACATGGACCTGAGACAACCTTGATTTGCCCAAACCATATTCTTCTGCCAGCTTATTAGCTGTGGCCCCACTTGAGCCTCAAGCAACTTGGGAGAATTCTGACTTCCCCCAACCGCCTCATCTTTACTTCAGTTCCTCTTCAAGTCTCATTTCAGATTCAAAGATCATTTTCTTCATCAAAGAACAGCAGCTGCTCACATATGGGATTTAGAGGCAGGGGATGCTTGCATTATTTAGCTGTCTCAATTCAATCCAGAGAAGTTTTTGTGTCTTCCGATATAGAAGGCGACTCTTGAGACCTGAGTGTAATTTACGAGTTGTGCAACCTTATATTACTTAACGTTTCTGAAATGTTTTTTATCATCTATAAAATAGGACACAGCCCTGGCCGGGTAGCTCATTTGGTTAGAGTGTCATCCTAACATGCCAAAGTTGCAGGTTGGATCCCCAGTCAGGGTATATACAAAAAACAACCAATGGATGCATAAATAAGTGGAACAACAAAACAATGTCTGTCTCTCTCAAATCACCAAATAAAAAATTTCTCTGTCAAATTTATAAATTAAAAATCTTTTATAAAAAAATAAGACACAGAGCCCTGGCTGGTGGCTCGGTGGAAAAGCGCCAGCTTGCAAACCCAAAGGTCACTGGTTCCATTCCCAGTCAGGGCACATAACCAGGTTGCAAGCTAGGTCTCCAGCCAGATCCAAAGCTGGAGGCAGGTGAAAGGTAACCTTACATTGATGTTTCTCTCCCTCTCTGTCTCCCTCCCTTCCCCTCTCTCTAAAAATAGTAAGTAAAAAATCTTTAAAAAATAATATGACACAAAATATCTGTCTTACCTGTCAAAGAGGGCTAATAGGAGAAATCGAATGAGAATTCATTTGTATCAACTATAATATGTCATCAGGCATTATCAGAGTGTTGTTCTGCTGTCATTACTGACTACCATCTCTGAAAGCTACAGTTCTTCCCCAGACCAACATTTAGTTTGTTAAGGTCCAAAGTGCAACTCGCTCCCCTCAACCTCCAACCCCATAACATACCCGCTTCTTCTGTGTATTCAATGAACATATCAGGTCTGAGCCCTGTGTAAGCTACAAGTTTGGAATTCTACTTCTTAAGAAAAGCTTAAAGAGAACTAACACGAGGTAGCTAAGAGTCCTGCTGCCACCATTCCACCCAATAATGTCTCTTTTTCAGAATAAGCCCATCCTGTATCAAATACACATTGAGAAGCTATAAAATGGCAACAGAAATGAGGTATCTAGCACGTTAACTACTGGGCAATGAAGGGAAACTACAATTCTATACTCCATACCAAAGCAGCCATGAATATCAAACCACACTGTTACCTTGGGGCAAAAACAGCCATTTCTCCAACTGACATGGTAAGATGCTTAATTTTATTGGTATAACTGAATTTTCTCCTTTCTTTAGCATCACATATCTGCTTCTTCTCCCTCAGCCTAAAGTAACAAATTCTACCTGAAAAAAACAAGGACCCTGGAATTCAGAGTTGGGAAGGTCCCTCGACAAATTTATTTTAACTTTTTCTTTTTTTTCCAGGGAAGAAGTCTATGCTAAGCAGCCCATTGATAGTTATATCTTCCCCAGAAGGATAGAGGGTATAGGTGAAGGATACATCTTCCTCTGGCCTGCCTTCTAAAACCTAGCCTCTTCTGATCTTTGAATCTATTTCTCACAAAATTTGTTGGCCAGGCTGGTTCTTTTTTTGTTACTTACTCTAAACTGAGCAGTCCTGAAAGTGAAGGTCAGGCAGTGCTGATTACCTGTAGAAATCAACCCATGGATCCTTGAAGAGAAAAAGCTCAAGGGCTTCTACCACCAGAGATATAGGAGGAGGAACGAGAGGAACAGTTTATTCTGCTAAACTCAGGCTTAACCCCTTATGAAAGGTGGATTTCCTGTACAACTGTTCTGACAAGCAGAGGATTAGGCACTTCATACATTCTACTTAGGTAAGAGACTCAGACAGAAGTGAATTGCCACAGAGGAGCAAATTGCTTTACCGAAGGTCTCTTAAGGTAGTTGTATGCTAAAGACAAAGACATTCTGGTTGTGAAATTGAACTTTCCAACTAGAGTCAATCTCTATACACAACAATGTCATGAAGGTGTGAGGTCCCCATCTCAAGTATCCTGCATACCTGAGTTAAACTCTATCGGTCCCACATAAACAGCTATGATTATCTCTTTGGAGAAGTGCATGCAGCACACTCTCTACCGCCTGCAATTCTGGATTACTAACAAATCATAAAAACAACCATAATTGATCATGAAAGGAATGCCAATCTAGCCTTGCCCCAATCTAAGCCCCTGAACGTTCCCTAAAGGCAGGAAGCACCAATGGCACACATAAGAAGTGTCCCTTGAGTGCCCTCTTGCTGCCACCAAGGCTCTTCTGCAAGGCTGAAATGGAGGCCACTCTATGGACTGGTAGAGGAGGAGAAAGAGGGGCCCAGGGCACAGAAAAGGGAAGTTATTCCAGTGGCGGCCAATGAATAACATCCAATGATTTATAGGAAGTATAATCCAATAATACAGTAAAATAAAACAGTGTGTGCCTGAGATGGTTTTGATTCCAGGAATTATAAAACATATTTTTAAAAAAGAGAGCGAGCAAGAGGGGGAAAGAAAAGGGAAGGGGGGGGGGAAGGCCAGATTGGAGCAAATTGGGCACAGATGGGGGATGCAACGGGGTTTCAGTGATGTCCCACCACAAATGTTGCTTCAATTATTTCTCTTCAAGAAACTAGTTTTATTTCCTTAAATTACAGAATTTTTTAAAAAATTAGAATTCTTGGAGTGCTTATGGTTTAAATCAATAGTTCACCCTCTAGCATCACATCAACCAATCAGATGACTACTGAAGTGTTAAATGCTGAGGCACGTGGAGAGTGCCTCACTTCTCCCTTCAGGCTCGGGAATGCCACAGAGTCATTACCAGTGATGACATCACTCTGGGAACCACCTATCACCACCACCCATCAGTCTCCAAGAGACAATTTGGACACATGCCAGGTAAGGAACACAATGTCCAATGAGAGCTGGCTTGCCTTCTTCATCCATATTTACAATAATTAGTGAGTGCCTAATAAATTCCAGGCACTATGCTAAGGGACCCCAAACATAATCTTTCTGTTCCCAAATTCAAATTTATCTGTTACCAACCACTTCACTCTATAGAGTACTACAATCCTAGACTCTCTGTAGTCCCACTGATGTAGGATCTTTGCACAGGGCTCCTCAGAGGAGGTAATGGCCTCCCCACCAACAGCCCTGAACCCATGAGTAGTAAGATAAGTGCTGAGAGCTGAAAATTTAGCTGGTAAAATTATGTGGCATAATTCAACTTATTTTACCCTATGGGGGGCGGGGGGGGGGGGGGGCAAATCTGACTTCACAAGCTCTGCCTCCCTGAGCTCCAGGATAAACTAAACCTAGGAAAAAGGGAGAGGTGCCATTCTCTCACTACCATCTGGGGTTTTTCCTCCATTTTGTCTTGTGAGGTACCCAAAGCTTTTAAATAGTTCTATGTCTCTCTTCAACACAAGGAAAGCTTATCTAAAAAGTAATCACATTAAAGTGGGAGTATCATTTCTACCCTTGGACTATAGGTAATTTGAAAAAAGGTAATACAAGGGTATTACTGAAAACGCACACAAAAAATTAATTATAAGTATCGTAAAGGACATACTTTTGAGTAAGACATCCCTGTTGCTCTCCAAATCATACTCCTTAGGTCCACATCTACAGGGAAGGCCCAGGCATACATAGAGTGAGAGGACCTCAAATTGCCTTGGGGACCACAGATCACCTCTGCTTCAGGCTGGAACGTTCCTTCTCCACAGAGTCCAGGAACTGATGTATGCAAACACCCACCCAGAAAGACATGTCCAAGAAAGAATGGAAAGAAAAATGATGGCCCAGATGTTCTGTAACTTGCAGTGACTGCCAAATCACCACAGACCCCAAGCACCTGGGAGGGCCAGGCAGCGTCAGGCCCTTGCTTCCTGGTTACAGACAGCTAGGGTCCCACAGCTGGGTGCCTGGTGACTGACAGCAAGCAGAGTGGCCTGGAGAGAAGATTTTAGAAGGGCACTGGTTGACAGAACTTGGGGGCTGAACACTAGGACTGATTTACCACTTCCTTACTCATAAAAATGTGATTCAAACTTGCTGCTGATTAGTGAAGGATTTAAACCTTTACCCTCTCCCCAACCCCCTTCCCTCTCCACCCCCGGCACAGATGCTGCTACTCAGCCACAACACGCCCTTCTTGCCACTGTCCATACAAGCACAGTGCAGGGCCCCAGAGAAGATGACTCATATGCTGGGAAATGGAAAAGTGCATCTTCCCACCAACCAGCCCCGCTGAGTGCTCTGCTCACTCCTCTCCCAATGGCAGCCCACACAGTGGGGTCTGGACAGCCGCCTCAGCTGCACACCGGGTACTTGGCAACACGTCCACAGAGCTCTCTGTCCTAGTTGAGTGTTATATCCTGTGGCCTCGGCTGTTTTTCTCTGGAACACCCGTGGAGCTTCTGACCACCTTATGTCATGCTCCTCTTGGCCCCAGTTGCCTCATGGAGGTGAGCATCGGGACAAGGCCAGAAATGAGTAGTGAGGTCTCAAGCACAGGTTTTTGACATGCCCTTCCTGGCTAGTGGATCCTCATATAACCAACCATGGAAAAGAGTCCTAAAAATATTACCCTGGCTTCAAATGGGGAAACCACCTATTTCCTTCTTTCTCTGGTCTTACTATCTCACTTTCTTTTCACCTGTATTTTTTAACATTCACTAAACAACAGCTATAAGGAAAGGACTCCAGGTGGCCTATGAAAAGACTAAGGTATCTCTTTTCATGGAGCAGAAGCTACTGACAACAGATGCTTCGCAGGCAAGAGATGCAGGTCCTTTACATTCATTCCTCCCAAGATTACAGGTCACTTGATGCTAGAAAAATACCTTGACAGAGGCTGCAGCTCTGTGACAGGAAGCTTACAGAACTCTGTGGACTGAGAATAGAAGAAGGCAGGAAAATGAATAAGAGGGCACCGGAGGAGTCCAATGAGCTTCGCACTTGGTAGCAGGGCCAGTAGAGTAAGAAGGAATCAATCTCCTGTCCCCTTGGACTTCACAGCCTCACCAGGACAGCACCTTTACAAGCTTTATTTCCTCTTTCCTGGAAACCACCCCTGTCCCCAAGGACGCATGCTTCCTCAGAGCTGTTCTCAGGAATAATTAGCCAAGTTCAAAATGGCACCTCAGCCTCTGCGTCTTGCCTTCTGCTGGGAATTTAAAATGCTATAGCAGGAGGCTTTGAGGGGAGAAAATCCTCTACAATTCAGATGTGATTTAAAACCCAGGCAGACTAACAGAGGGCCCTACAGAGTCCCAGGAAGAGCCAAGTTTCTAGGGAAACTATGGCATGTCTTACTCATTAGGGGAGAAATAATCCCTACTAGGAAGCTGATGTAGAACCCCCAAATACAAATGGAAAGGGAAATAAGTCAATTTCAGAGTGAAAAAAAGCACCAAAAAAGGTGTAATAAGAGAACTAGCAACACTCCGTCCAGAAACATCAGGAGTCTCCATGGGGCAATTCCCACTTCTCTGCATTTCAGATAGTAACTTTTTAGCCCTGAGACCAAACTTTACTTTCTGTCACTGCTCTAAAACAATTCTTTGGCAGCATGGACCAAATCTCCCTTACAAACAAACACACAAAATAATGTTATCCCTATGCTACATATTTCTATCAAATCAAACCACATATCCTTAACTAAGTAGTGGGAAGGAAAGGGAAGAAGGGAAAAAAGGGTAACATCCTTTGGCAATGACCTGGTCATAGAACATTAAAAAATCATGCCAATCAGCACCATCCCCTGCCATGCTCCCTTGCACCACCCCTACCCCCACCTCAAAAATAACCCAAGTTCAAAAAAGCATTTCAGAATGCACAATAGTATGTTAGCCAAACTCTGGGCCTGGTGATTTTTGTGCTTCCAATTTGAGTCACCAAAGCTCATCAATTCTCTGTTCTTACTCCCTGGCAGGCTCCCACAAGGGATATCCCACAGGGAACTAGACTTTTCCATACTGAACAAACAGGGTACATGAGTCCAGAAACAGCTATTCCCAATCCCTGCCAAGCGTATGGTCTCTGCAATGAAACATTTCAGCAATGCCTCTCCCCTGGGAGAGGCTCTGGGTCTGCAGACTCCAAGAGGCCTTGCTGCTGCCTTTAGCATGGCCAGATGTGTAACAGCATCTCTGGGTTTGCAAATTAAGCTCTATACCCATGATTCCCTCTTTTCATCCCACCCAAGCACTAGACAGTCACACAGATTTCAGGGAGTAAAATTAGTAGCTGAGAGGCAATGGTGAGGAAGGGTGTGTGTGGGTGTGTGTGCATGTGTGTGTTGGAGGCAGGTGTTGTGGTATGGTAGCATAGTAAAGAAGCTAGGTTAATCTTTATCTGTCTAAATAAAGAAACTGGATATGCCTTACCTTTCAATTGGGAGTTGTGCACAGCAAACATGTTGATGGTCATAAGCTGCAGCATGCGAGTACTTCCAATAGGAGAGGGACTATGCTGCAGCAATACCTGGAACTCCTTGAGAACCTTCTCAGCCACTGCAGGGAATGTCTCCATCCTACAAATATAGACAGTCCATCAGTGAGGGACATCCCCAAGAGCATTTACACACACACACACACACACACTCACTCATAACCCTTTCTCTCTCTCTCCCTCTCTCTTCCCTTTCTCCCTCTCTCCCCTCTTCCCCTTCACCCCCTGCCCCCCAAGCAAACAATTAATACCTAGGATGTCTCTGCGACTTTTACAAACCTTTCTGCTGTTCTAAAGTTGTGGACAAATTTAAGAAACAGAATTGTTCAGGGTTTAGAGATGGAATCAATTCAATTTTGGATAAATCACTATGAGTTATTATGCTTTGGTATGCTATTTCCTAACCCCTGGCAATAACTGAATTCAAGCTGAAATGAAATCAAAGTTTCTCTCTGAAACAATTGGTTTTTCTAAACAGCAAACAAATTTCCTTTAAGACATACATATTCCCCAAACTCTCTGGTTCATGAATCTAAGGATGCTTTGCTCAAGGATTTACTTTGGGAAACCAGAAATAGTTCTGCTGTCTTCCTAGGTACTATCATACTAATTGCTCCAGCTAAGAATCCCAAATTTCCCCTTAAAGAATCCTCAGACCTAGGGCCCCAATGATCTGTTTCAGCCTTTCCTGTGTTGCTGCCCTCCTTGCTCTCACTCCTTGCTTCATGACTCTGTTCATGAAGGTCTGTATGTTCTCAGGCCAGTGGAAATATAATGCCCTGGCCAAGTGCCACTCCCAATACAGGAAGAGCCTGTAATGTAGGGAGGTAGAAATCTAGCCAGTGACCTAGGACTCCTAAAGAGAGGTCATTGAAACCAATGCCTGCCAAATTCGGCCACTGGATTCCAAACAGTGGTGCATGCCTGGAGCTCCTTTGGCAACAGAAACAAACCACAGCTGAAGTCCTCAGAAAATAAAAGCAAATTCAAACTTGGTGCTAGAGAGAGAAACCAGGCATATTGGGCCTTAGGACCATACTGAACAATTCATGGCCAGCAAAATATCTTTTATCCATTCTTAAGCCCTCCCCCAACCAACCAAACAAACAAACTGCTTGTAGTACACAGGATGATGGGGTAAGGAAGAGCTTCAGGCTGGGCTTAATATATAGCTTTTGAAAAGCCACAGGAAAGGGAATCCTTCTCAAAAAACAAAAGCAGTTTCAAGGTCTAGAGAAAGGACCTTCTTCCCTGGCTGGTGTGGCTCAGTGGGTTGATGCCGGCCTGTGAATCCAAAGGTCACTGGTTCGATTCCCAGCGAGGGAAAATAACCAGGTTGCAAGCCAGGTCTCCAGCTGGATGCTGGTGAAAGGCAACCATACATTGATGTTTCTCTCCCTTTCTTCCTCCCTCCCTGCCCTTCTCTCTAAAAATAATGAAAGAAAATCTTTAAAAAAAAAAAAAAAAAGGGAAAGAAAAGAAAAGAAAAGAAAGGTGCCTCTTGTTTAACCCAAACCATGACCCTTTCCCCACCGAAAGTTGGTACCCTTCTAAGGTTAGCAAACTCCACAACTTTCTGGCATCTTGACAATCTTCATTCCTTGCCCTTGGATGGAACTCTTATTACTAACCTTCTGATACCCAGAAATCATGACAGAGCTATGGGTCAATTACAGTTTATCTTCCAGTTCCTGTCTCTTCATTTTCATTGGCACAGAACATGCCATGCATTTTCTCTTCATTCCCCATATGCCATTTCGAGTGCCCCATCCTCTGCAAAAAAACACCCCCACACACACCACCACTGTCACCACCACCAAAAAACCCCTCTTTTTTCCTCTTTCTCTAAAATGTTTCAGACCACTAAAACTTTTGGTAAGTTTGGAATGGCAGAGTGATATGCCTGGGGCTGGACTGGATCCATTTTCCCCATGGGCTATAACAAAGGTTTCATTTTAAATCCTGACACTGTGCAGCACTCTTTCTGGTCGGAGGTGGGGAGGGGGGCTAGCACTTCTCATTACGAGAATAGCAGAGTTCACTCTGCTTGAAAAGCAGCCACACTGGGCAAGCTTCAGAGCCATGTGTCTCCGTGTTGAAAGGCTGTAGAGAGCCAACACAGAACGACATGACAGAGTGTCGTGTGGGACAGTCTTGCTTCGAAGCTGTGTTTGAGGAAACCTCTTCCCTGGGATGGGAATTGAAATATCCGTTAACACTCTCCAGGTCAGACTGAGGTCTGAAAAGAGCACTGGGCCAAATGTCCACATCATCTTTTTTTTTAAAAGTCTTTCCTTTGCCTTTCAACTAGTTCGACATCAAAAAGAAAAAAATCAGATGCATAAGGATATAAGTTAAGAGTAACTTCAACTCTGAGATATGAGGGAAGATGGATCTACTCAGACAAAATCAGCTTTGTCAGGCAGTAACTAAGGGACACACAGATAAAAGACTTCCTCAGAACTCAATAACGTGGTTTCTGATTCTCAATTTTGTAACTAAAATGATATCTGATTTTGGCCTCAAACTACCTCTAGGTAGTTTTATGTCCTTCTCTTTGCTACAACCCATATAATAGAACAAAAATTATAATAAAACAGAGATAATGACAGAATACAATTTATGTTTAGGAAAAAACCCACAAAATAAAATTATCATTTTTATGGATGCATATGTAAGTATGTAAATGCAGTAAAAAAGGTCTGGAAGAATACATAACTGGATGTCTAGTATTATCTCTGGAGAACATAGAGGTTGAGAGGGAGTTGAAAGAAACTTTATCCTTAACTGTAATGCTACATTTTTATAAGGAGAGTTTAAATATTACTTATATAATAATTGTTAGCCAAGGAGCAGCAATAGCGCTAGCAGCAGAAGAGGGAAAGCACAAAAAGATGGTAATTATAACAGTAAAAAATTGGAAGCAGCCTAAAATGTTCAATAATAACAGGTGATTAAGATGGCACATCTGTAAAATTGAATTCTATGTTTTAAAAGTTGTATTAGATTTTTTAAAATCATGGGGGTGAAGTCTAACATACATTAGATGAAATCACTGCTTTTTTTTTTTTTTTTTTCCTTTTTGGGTAATTGCAGGGGTCAGCCCATCTGGAGTGCAATGGATAAGCATCGCCCTGGGAAAACCACCTTTGTGATCATGGTATTTCCCCTGCCAGGTAACTATTAGATGAAACCAGTTTTAGAGTAGTTTAATGTGAACCCTTTTGATACATATTTAAAAAATAAATGTATGTGTGTGATGTACAGAAAAAAAGAGATAAAATTATATATCAAGTGTCAACAGTGGATAGTTAGTTACCTCTGGATGGTGAGACTATGGGTAATTTTTTATTTCTTCTTTTTGCTGGGTTTTCTAAATATTTTACAATAAGCACTATATACATTAAGAAGATTTCTCCTACAATACATACTATGGAGTGGAGAGCAATGGGGGAAAAACTGGGACAACTGGAACAGAACATATAAAAAAATTTTTTTTAAGTAAATCAAAATATAAATACTACATTTTTAATAATTCAAAGACCAAAATAAATATATTAGTCTTTGAATTCCAAAAGATCTTAAAGCTGTGCAAACAGCATGACTAGGCAAGCAAGTAAAAACTAAACTGGTAACTTTAAGGTAATAATGGAACACAAAATTATTCTATTTATCTCAAATCAAGAGTCTACAAGCTGCCAGCTTCTTGAGTGCAGGTCCAATCTGCACTTGGAAAAAAAAAAAGTGTCTGTCAGGAGCCATATGCCACCCCTACCTGATTCCTCTGCATGAGCCTGAGAGAATTCTGTCCCCATCCTTTAAAACTGCAGAAGGTACCATCTTTTTCAGGCTATGTGTTTCACTGACTTAAGTGGCTGCTTTCTGAAGTGATCTCTAGAGACACCTTGCCTCATTTGAATGGCAGTTTTAAAAAACCAATCTTTCAGACAACACTGGGACCTAAACCCAGAAGTGACTCAGACAGTGACTAACAGGGCAGGACCCAACCTCTCATAATCTAAGGAATACAACATTGTCTTCAGAAAAGAATCAGGCTTCATAACTTTTCTCAGCTTCTTAATTTTTAAAAATTGAACAATTCAAAAGCAACCCAGTAGCAAAATAATAAAAACAAACAAAACAAAACAAAACAAAAAATAAGCCATGGAA
Organism: Noctilio leporinus; assembly: GCA_004026585.1. NCBI lineage: Eukaryota > Metazoa > Chordata > Mammalia > Chiroptera > Noctilionidae > Noctilio > Noctilio leporinus. The sequence goes on from PVIW01005395.1 coordinate 98,165, forward strand.
CAAGAGTAGAAATGAGAGAAAAAATTACAGGGCTACAGAACATTAACGACTGGAGTGGACCTTGGATAGCATCTATTTAAACTACTGATAAAGAAACCAAAGCCCACAGAGACTTTGACTTGTTCTCTCTCAAGGTCTTGTAACCAGTCAGTGGAAAACAAACTCTTTTTGGCACGTGATTCCATCTAACACTCTGAGCCTCTTTTTCACTGCTAGGAGTCAAGAAACGTGTGTTGCACACAGTAGGCATTCAAGCATTTGCTGATGCAATTTGGAATGCTGGGCACAGAGAAGACAAAGACTGGAGAGCAATGTTGGGGCTTTTCTCAGAAGACAGGCGGGACAGTGGATGTGTCTTCAGCTGCTCCCCATTACAATCTCCTCACTCTTAATTCATTTTCAACGCCTCCCACATTTCACATCTTCTTGGTAATTAGGCAACAATCCATGTTGTTATGTGTGGCTTGGACTCACTGCTTTCCTAGTCTTACAGACGTCTATACTTTTTTTTTTAATAGAAAAGTTATTGCTGTTTCTGCCTTCCAGAATAAATATGGGGCAAAATTCTCTTTTACCTCCAGGAGAGCATAGGAGGGATACTCGTCAAGGGGCTGGAGTGCCTAGAATTTACATACATTTTCCTCTTATGAACACCACTATAACTCATTTTTCATGAGGGTGAAACTAGATTGTCCTTATCATTTGCCAACAGAATATCTTATATGCAGGAATGAAAGAGATTCTAAAAAATAATCTGGACCACAGCAAACCACCTCTGACAAATGAGATAATCTATTCTTTTTTAAAGAGTTCCAAAGAAGAAAATTCTGAACAAATCCCTGTGTGAAATTTTCTTACACCTAACCCAAATCTCTCCAGCTGCAACATAAGCCTATTTTCTCTTGCTGTCATCCCACAGAAATCAAAACTATCTGGTTATAACTCTTTTATAGTTAAACACAGTTAGGAGAACCCACAGCTGTCTTTAAATAAACCTTTTTTTTTACCTTAATTTTTTTAAGATTAATTTTTCCCTCTCAGCAATAATTTTCTAGCTTTTTAAATTATATTGTGGTTTTCTTTCAAGCCTCCTCCAAAATATATGTATCTAAATGTGAGAATTTTAAAATGGAGAAAAATACTAATACCAAACTTGATAAAAATATATATCCTAAATATTGCTACATTCTGGACCAAGATTAATAACTTCTTTAGTCCAAAAAGTTTCTAAAAGAGCTAACACACATCTAGAGCAGTGGTTCTCAATGAGGAGCAATTTTGCACACACCCTTCCCCTACCCCCTTGCCCCAAGAACATTTGGCAATGTCTAGAGACATTTTTAATTGTTCCAACTAGCAGGGAGGTGAAGGGATGCTACCGGCATTTAGTGGACAGAAGCCTGAGATGCTGTTAAAATCATCCTACAATGCACAGGACAGCTCCTTAAAACAAAGAGATTATAAGGCTCAAAATATCAATAATACAGAGGTTGAGAAATCCGGACTTAAAACTTCATGCTACATGAAAATTTAAAGAACATGGGAGAAAAACTGAGTGAAAAGGTAGTAAGGGAAAGAAAGACTTTTAAAATGAGAACTAAAAAAGATGAAAGAGAACCTTAGCAGCTATTTTAAGCACAGCAGAATAGTATTTCTTGCTAAGATGTGTTATAAAGTGATATTGATATTGTCTTGTCCACTTGTAACTACAGCTTTATACTTCTCACTAATGACTGGCTGGGTCCATGTAACCTTCAAGAATACTAGACCCTTCTCTCCAGCCTTTCTGTCTATCCATTTCTGTACCAATTCACTCAATTATACAATAAATACTTACTGAGCATCTACTACATGACAGGCAGTAAGGCAAAAACTCAGGTCAGAACAGAGCTTAGATGGAGGTGGGAGAGGTGGTGAGAGCGGGGCATACCTAGGGGGTACATCTAGTTTACTTTTCCTAAGTGAATTACACTTATTTCTACTAATAGAGATACATCTATGGCAGCACTCCAAGTCATTTAAATTAAGACTCCCCTTGTGATGGCTATCATTGTCCCTCTTAACCAAATCAATAATAAATGAACATGTAATAAGCATGCTTTCTAGTTCACCATTCATAAGAAAATGTTTCTTTCAACCCTTTCAGTCTCTCCCACTAAGGAAAACTTCTAGAGCATTACAGATAAACTTACATGGTTATGACAGAAAGTGAAAGGGAAACACAGACAGCAACAAGGGGATCTATAATCCAAAACAAATCATCTCAAAGGGTAGATCCCATTCAGAAAATATTAAAATGCAGAAGAGCTCTCTGACAGCACTGTCACCCACTCCTCTCCCAAAGAGGCACTCATCACACCTCTGCTCTGGTGGGCAGGCATAGTCAAGCTTTAGAATCACCAGTTTTACACTGTGAAGAAAAACTCTGATCCACCAGAGGAATACTCAAAACTTGAGCTCTGTCCAGGGATTTAATGAGTGAAGCAGCAGGGTTTTGCACACAACACCTTCCCTGAGGTTTATATGTAAATCCACGAAAGACAGTGAATCCACAGGAAAGTCTTAGCATTTACTGAGATTAGCAATATGGTACATACAGGAACCTGAGCATAGAAGGAAGAAGTATGGTTCAAGAAGAGACAATGTTGGAGGAAAATAAATGTTACTCTTCTCTTTAAGGGAAAATGAGTGGAGAGTATTCTTGCCAAGGAGGACCTCTGACAGTTGTACCCAGGAAATGAGCATCACTTCCTTGAGGAGCTCACTAGGGGCTGAGCTGGAAGGAAGAGGAAAGAGAAACCCATAGGGATTAGGAATGGGGGGTTGAGATAAGACTGTGTTTAAAGGGGGCTTTTATAAAGGTAGAGAAAGAAGAGACCAAAGGATGACGAGTAACATTTCCCCAACTTCATGAGCAAAGTAGGACAGTGAGTGAAGGGAAGAAAAGGTGGAGGCCTCTAAGAATTCACACCCTGTGCCCTCAGTTACAAACACAGTCTAGTTGCTAACAATATTAAATTCCAAAATGACTTGTAATGTAGGAAAATAAAATAAACATCCTGCACACTTACCCAATCCGGGTAAACAGCTTCCCATGGGCATGGAGAAAACTGAGGATGAACCTTTTGTTCAGCTGCATGGGAAAAAGAGAGGAGAAAACAATTAAACTTTCCCCAGTTTCCTGTTACTGAACAGAGTCCCTAGTGACACAATAACCTGGCCAGGGTCTAAGGGGTGGGCACTAGGGATGGGAACCAAATGGACATGCCCAAACTCTCACACGGACCCAGGGCATATGCCCAACAGCTGCTGCTCAGCTGAGCCAGATGACAGCAAGCTCGGTGATCGGACAGCACCCTCTGCTGGCAGCACTGTGTGCAGGGAATGCAGTGTTGAATCCCAACCAAGCTGCAGCTAACTAACTGTCTGAGATCTAGGAGCCACCCTTGCCCCACAAAGATGGAAACTCATGAGGACAAGAATAATACTGATTTTAGAAAAATCCCTAATCTTATTTATGAGCTATTTTTCTATCTAACCAAGAAAACAGTACTTTATTTCGTAAACAAGGATAAAGTAACATCACTAGCTTATCAAATTTTATATTTCCATCTTGTTTTTTTTTTAATCCTCACCAGAGGATATGTTTATTAATTTTAGAGAAAGAGGAAGAGAAAGAGAGCAAGAAACATGGATATGAGAAACACTGATTGGTCACTTCCCATAAGTGCCCTGACTGGGAATCAAAACTGCAACCTTTCTGGTGTATGGGATGACACTCCATCCAACTGAGCCACTTAGCTAGGACTATACTTCTCCATCTTTTAAGACTAAAGATTAATTTTCAAGGTCTGGAGCAAAAAATTCAAGTGTCTACAAAAGGCCATGTTTGAAAAAGGCTGGTGGTGACAGTAGCTTGTCCACTCCAGTTTGGCTTTATGTGGACCCAGTTTTATAATTTCTTTCTGTTTTTCTTTTAAAAAGGAACTAAAAGCTTCATTTTTATGTGAAATCCTCTGGCTTTTAAATGTTGGCTACTAATGAAAAAAAAAAATCTTAACATTAGGCAAGCCCAAAACACAAACATGCCAGCCACATCTGTTCTATGAGCTAACAAATTTGCAATTTCAGTTCAATGCCGTAGAAAAACCTACTGCTATTAAAACTGTGGGGAGAGATTCCTTTGAGCAAAACAAGGGTGGGGGGAAAAATCAACTTCAAAGAAAGTTGACAATTAAAAAACCAAACCTTACTGTCATCTTCCCTGGTCTCCTAGAGACAGTATGCTCACAGCCTACAGCCAGACAAGAGGAGTCAAGAATCTTGATCTTAGTGCGGGTGGTTAGGGCAAGAAACAGCCCAACACCCTAGATACTATGCCCAACAGGAAAAATTATTTTGGTTTATCCCCTTGCAAAATGGGGCACCAATCAAGTTATGGCCATTGGGAAAAAGAATATCCTGTATTCTCACCCCACCATTTACTTCAACAGCAAATTCTGCATACAAGCTTCAATCCTTATTTTTGTTTAAGTGAATTACATTTAACCAAACACCGAGCTATGCAGTTAAAAAGCTCAGACTATCTCACTCAAAGTAACCTCTCTCTACATTGAGGTGAGTCAGGGACAGGGACGCTGAGTTCCATGAACAGAAGGGAAAGATGAAAAACTGCTGCAAAACTAAAATGCCAATGGCTGTATCATCCTTAGTGGCAAAACCTGAGCCAGAATGCAAGTCTCTAGGTCTACTAGTAAAGTGGTGAAAAACACTTTTTTGTCAAATCTCTGATACTTACTTGCTGTGGGGTCTCAAGCAACTCATCTAACCCCCCTAAATTTTTCTTTCTACACATGGAGGTAACAGTACCCATATGTTAATGGGTTGGTACATGAGATAAAGCAAGAAAAAGCATGCCTAACCTGTTGTAAACACCCAATTGTTAGCTGAACATTCTCTCCCAATGAATGATAAAACAAGTAGTAAAATGTTAACAACTGAAGGATCTGGGTAAAGTCTATATGGGAGTTCTTTGTATTCTTACAACTTTTCTACAAGTATAAAATGATTTCAAAATAAAAAGGTAAGCCCTGGCCAAAGTGGCTCAGTTGATTGGGTGTCGTCCCACAAACTGAAGGGTGGCTGGTGTGATGCCTGGTCAGGGCACTTGCCTGGGCTGCAGCTTCCATGCCAATCCCCCATCGCCATCAGGGCACCTGTGAGAGGCAACTAATCAATGTTTCTATCCCTCTCTTACTTCCTCCCTTCCCCTCTCTATAAATAAACAAATAAGTAAGGTATTTATTCTCTCTATTCCTATTTTAACTCAAGGATCCCTTTTCCCACAGCTGTCAATAATAAACTGTTAACTCACTCATTACCAGGAGAAATCCTGTACAGCTGGTTATATTTATACATACAGGATACTTTGGTAGAAACAAAACAGCATTAACCCATCTCATTCAAGGCAATCACCATCCCCCAAGCCACAAGCAGCTCAGAAATCAGTAAATGGCAGAATTAGAACTTGAACCCAGGTCCTCTGCTTCCAAAAAGTTCTCCTTCTCTTACACTGCATCTACCTCAGGAAGAGAACTGGTGAGCTTTATTCATGAAGGGTGGATGAAAAATAAGAGCAACTAGAAAGCAGTTTAACTTTTAAATTTTCCTTACCTATTAGGTAGGAAACTCATACTGTCTGACCACAATGCCTCCTGGAGGAAAATAAGGGCAACAAGAGGTTTCTGAATATTATGGTTCTATCTATACTTCTCGAAGATCCTTCCCTTAGGGCAGCAGATGAAGCTCACTTAATTACCTGAATTTGATCTTGCTATTATTATTGTATGTTGTAGAAAGTGGATTTCTGAAAGGCAAATACCCTATGATCTCACCCATTATAGGACAATAATGAACAAAAAACAAGCAAAACAGAACCAGATACATGAATACAATGAACAGACCTTCAGTGGATAGAGTGGGAGGAAGAGGCAAAGACAGGGAGCAGTTTAGTCAAGGAAATAGCATGGAATAACCATGGACATGAACAAGTAGGATTGACTTTGGTGGGGAGTATGGGTGGGTGGGTGGGGAAGGGGACAGAGGGGAGGAAAAAGGGAACAGATATAATACAACAATTAAATTAAATTTAAAAAAAAATAAAGTGGATTTCGATGCACTGTATTTCCACTAGTGAGAGTGAAAGGAATTTTGGGGAACTTTTCAAACTAGAAGCAAAAATACAACATTCTCCATGATCTTGGTTAATGAGAACTAATGTTTTATTTTTAGCCTGAAAGTACCTGTCACCCTAAACACATAGTTGGCCCTTGAACAATGTGGGTTTGAACTGCATTGGTCCATTTATACGCAAGTTTTTTCAATAAATTCTATACACGTATTTTCTCATTCTTATGTTTTTATTTTAAGAATACAGTATTAATACATATAGAATGTAAAACAGGTATTAAGACTGTTTAGCCCTGGCTGGTGTGGCTCAGTGGATTGGTGCTGACTTGCAAACCCAAGGGTCCGATGGTTCAATTCCCAGCCAGAGCACATAACCAGTTTGCAAACCAGGTCTCCAGCTAGGTCCATAGCTGGAGGCTGGTGAAAGGCAACTATACATTGATGCTTCTCTCCCTTTCTTCCTCCCTCCCTGCCCCCTCTCTAAAAATAATGAATAAAATTAAACAAACAAACAAAACTATGTTCTCAGTAAGGCTTCAGGTCAACAGCAGGCTATTAAGTACTTAAGTTTTGGGGGAGTCAAATGTTATGTGTGGGACATCTGGCCAAGATGGAGGCACAGGTAAACATGTTGCTTCTCCCTCCACAACTAAGAAGGAATACAACTACCTCAAAACTAAAGACAACCAGAAGTTCCAGAAAATCAAGCTTCATGAAGTCTAACAAACAAAGACATGAAAAAGAAATACTCATCCAGGCAGGTAGAAGGCAGGGAGCAGGGACAGAGAGGGCGTAGTTTGGTGGCACATTTTGGCAGTGTGAAGTCTGCAACAGGATGGCAGGTGTGGTCAGCCAGCAGAGAACACAGTCGCACATTAAAAGTAAGTAGGGACACCTGGGGAGCACGCCCTGCACCAGACCAAATTGCACAGGTCCTGTTTCCAGTGCTAGTGGGGAAAATAAAGCCTCACTGCTTCTGACTAAAAACCGGTCGGGGTTGGGGCAAAGGAAAAAACTGCCCGTCTCTCAATAGAGTCCATTTGTTTATAGAGGCTCCCACAGTCCTAAAATACCCACAGACCCATGACCCACTCTGGAAACCATGGCCAGGGCAACAGTTAGAGTGATGCTAGTCTCATACAGGAGAGGTAGCTGAAAAAGGGGCAAGTGCTGAGCAAGCAGCATTGTTCCCTCTCAGGCCCCTCCCCCACATACAGCGCCACAATGTGGTGAAACAGGTGGCCTGTATTGATGAATAACTAAGTCTCTGCCCCTTAAAATGTAACAGCTGCAACAGCTCTACCTAAGACATAGGAGCCTGTCAAGTTGAAGAGACAGAAAAGTATGACCCAAAAAAGGAAACAGATCAAGGTTCCAGTGGGAGAACTAAGCAACAAGAAGAGAGCCAACCTAAAGACCCACAATTCAAAATGCTGGTGATAAAGACACAGACTTGACAGATATGCTTAAATTCAGCAAATACAGATGGGAAGAAGTGAAGGGTAGGCTAAGTGAAACAAAGGAAAATACACACGAAATCAATGTTGAAGGGAAGGACACTGGGGTTCAAATCAACAATTTCAAACATAAGGAAGAAATAAATAGTCAACCAGTACTGAATGAAAAAATAAAAATTGAATAAAATGAGGAGAGGCTTAGGAACCTCTGGGGTTCCTAAATGTACCAGCTTCCCAGTCATAGGGGTGCCAAAAGGAGAAGAGGAAGAGCAAGAAATTGAAACCTTGTGTGAAAAAATAATGAAGAAAAACTTCCCCAATTTGGCAAAGGAAATAGACATACAAGTCCAGGAAGCACAGAGAGTCCCAAACAAGCTAGATCCAAGGAGGACCATACTATAGGACACACCCTAATTAAAATGTCAAAGGTTAAAGATATAGAATCTTTAAAGCAGAGAAAGAAAAGAAGAGAGTTATCTACAAAGGGGTTCCTATAAGACCATCAACTGATTTCTCAAAAGAAACTTTGCAGGCAAGATGGAACTGGCAAGAAGTATTCAAAATGATGAAAAGCAAGGTCCTACAACCAAGATTACTTAGCAAAGCTATCATTTAGAATGGAAGGGCAGATAAAGTGCTTCCCAGACAAAGTAGAGCTAAAGGAGTTCACCGTCACCAAGCCATTATTATATGAAACGTTAAAAGGATCTATTTAAGAAAAGAAAGTCAAAATTGTGAACATTAAACAACTATCAACAATAGAACCTAAAAAAATAAAAACAAAAACAAACTAAACAAACAACCAGAATAAGCTCAGAATCATAAGTATGGAGATCAGATCATTGGGAAGGTTATCAGCTGGGAGGGGAAGGGGAAAAAATGGGGATGTGGTGCAGGGGTCAGGAAACATAATTGGTGGGTACAAGATAGACAGGGGGAAATTAAGAATAGTATACGCCCAAAGGTCGCTGGTTTAATTCCCAGCCAGGGTACAATAACCAGGTTGCAAGCCAGATCTCTAGCCAGGTCCACAGCTAGAGGCAGGTGAAAGGCAACCATACATTGATGTCTCTCTCCCTCTCTGCCGCTCATCCTTCCCTTCTCCCTAAAAGTAATAAATAAAATCTTAAAAAAAAAAAAAAAGCATAGTATAGGAAAGGGTGAAATCAGGAAATTTATATACACGACCCAGGGACATAAACTAAAGGGAGGGGTGGAAATGTGAGAGGGAAGGGCGGGTCCTGAGTGAAGAGGAGCAAAGGGAAAAGAAATTGGGACAACTATAATAGCATAATCAATAAAACATACTTTAAAAAATGCTATATGTAGATTTTGGATTTCTGACTGCTGGTCATCAGAGCCCCTGACCCCACATTACTAAAGGGTCAACTGTACACAGTTTCTTTATATTATCGTTAACACTTCAAGTAGGAAAAGTGTTAAAAATGTAGATGCATTCTAGAAAGAGGTAATAAGGTACGTTATATTGAGGAAGTAGATTTGTTACACATTGATCAATATGGGCTAAGCAACACTATATGTAACATTATGAAGTTGGCTAATACTAAGGCAGAACTTCTGGAAAACCTAATTTATACCAAGTCCACAGTAAAGAAAGTCTTCGTTTGAGCTTCCTTCCTCTCCAACATATCATGAACTTTCATTTTTTCCAAATTTTTGTTTTCTTTTTTTTTTAAATTTTATTGTTGTTGTATTACATCTATCCCCTTTTTGCTCCCCTCTGTCCCCCTCCCCACCCACCCATTCCCCACAAAGTCAATCCCACCTGTTGTCCATGTCCATGGTTCCTTTATACTAGGTTCTTGTCTAAGCTGCTCCCCTTCTTTCCCTCTGCCTCCCCCCTCCCCCCAACCCCTTTCCCCCTGACCACTGCAGGCCTATTCCTTGTATTCATATACTTGGTTCTGTTTTGCTTGTTAGTTTTGCTCATTATTGTCCTGTAATGGGTGAGATCATATGATACCTGTCCTTCACTGACTGGCTTATTTCACTAAGCATAATACTCTCCAGTTCCATCCATGTT